>VMBQ01002617.1:0-120651 GCA_007657795.1 Dreissena rostriformis
CAACATGATTTTCCACCCTTATATTTGAGATTAGGCAAGTTGGCAGCAGATTGACAGGGGCACAAATCACTGATAGATAGCTGTCTGACAGAGCTTTAATTGTTCACAAACTGCTACAAACAGGTGACAGTAGCTCATGAGACTAAACGGTTGGGCCAGTTGGGATAAACACATCAAGAGGCTGTCAAAAAGCCAACACTGTCTTTGATTTCAATAAACCTGTTGTTCACACTTGCTAATTGAGCATAATTAGACAATGGCATACTTCCATAGAGTTACAAATGTTGAAAATTAATGTGTATAGCATGTTATTATTTTTAGGTTTACAATTAGTGGTAATCATGATTTTAAATGTCATCTGTGTAGATGTTAAATTATTCAATTAAAAATGTTTAGATCTGAGATAGATCAAAAGATAAAATCTATTAGTGAATAAATTACAGATCAAACAATGTATCTTGATAGTATCTTTGCCGTTTTAATGAACGATCAGACAATCAGTTTAGATCATTAATAAATTAACTCGGAAGNAGATGTTAAATTATTCAATTAAAAATGTTCAGATCTGAGATAGATCAAAAGATAAAATCTATTAGTGAATAAATGACAGATCAAACAATGTATCTTGATAGCATCTTTGCGCATTTAACTGAACGATCAGACAATCAGTTTAGATCATTAATAAATTAACTCGGAAGTGTCTATTATTACATGCACATGTATGGCATTTATATTTACAAAATAATTGATCCAAGTCCAAGTCCAAAATTTATTGCATTAACATTATACAATGTCAAAGCACAACAAATAATATCGACATATACATATATTTACAAAATAATTGATCAAAGGTAGTCTACAAAAACACCTAAGTAAATATTTTGTTAAATATGTAGATTTAATTTAATTCCAAGATCTTTCTTGTGCATTATACTTGTGCTCAGAGGCATTTTATTTTTTAAATAGCAGATGATGACTTGTTATCAATTTATCATGTTTATTAAAATGCGAGTTTTGTTAAATAATTTTTTAGTAAGACTCGATAATAAATTGGCACACATACGTTGTAAACTAAAGGACACATACAGTCCATCAAAATATTTAAATAAAGGGACATAAATGGCTGTAACCAAAAAGGGAAATTGTCTACCTTTATTATAAGTAATTTCGTTCTTTCTTCTTTTTCTCTCTGAGCGAGATCATCACTTTTCACTGGAAAATAAAAACAAGAAATTAAGCACCAATAAAATGTATAAAGTACACTACAACAATTTCATTCCACAAGTTTAAATCTCGTTGGTACCCATAGGCAACGGAAATCGAGAATCCTAAGTAGTTACCGTTGCGCCATGTTTCAAATCGTGCGCGATCACGACAAAGCAGTTGTTGTGCACAGATGGTGAAAACATCCCGGCAGTAATGCCGACAGCAGGTGTAAATGTCGGCGGATCAATACAAATGTTTAAACATCAAACTACCTTCTGCAGGAAATTAATATATGTTGTTGTGAGACAGTATGTAGCAAGTTGTAAATAAGTAATAAATTTGAAGCATTGTTTTATCCGTGTCTTTCAGAAAGAATGAATGAAAAGTATCGACAGTGACTGTCGCACGTTACAGAAAATTCTAAAAATCAACAAGAAGGCGGCATGTGTGAAAATAATAAAATAGGATAACCTTTGAGACAAAGGTGATTTACATGTGTTTCTAATTTGCATATCACCGTAAACATCTTTAAACAAGCAAACATATTCGCAGTTTGGATAACTCTTTACTTGTACTTTTCACTTTACTTGGACACAGTGGGTTTCTTTAAATCTATAGACTCGCGCCAATGTCATAGGAGACAGTTGCGAGTGTGCTTTGGGAACTTAACATGGTGGCAACGGACCTGAGGAGTATATCTAATTATGGTGCATATGATGTTCCGAACACGACAAGCATTTTCGAGTTTTTAAACATCTCGTCTGCTTCTGGCGGGAATTTGTCCGCAACGGCGGGATCAGACATCAGAAGAAGAGACGACCTTGGCGCAGTGTTGTTTGTAGTGGTTGTCATTTGTGTGTACAGCCTTGGAATGGTTGCCTTTATTGTGGGGCACATCTATAAGAGGAGGGAACGCAAACGTTTGGACGTTCAGATTGCGGACTATTTTACGCCCGCGTATGAAGCTACGTTGGAACGATTAAAGCGCGTAGAACGCGTGTACCGGACTTCTTTGAGCGCGCCAGACGAACAAGTAAGGCGACAGTCGTTACATAAATATTTGTATGAACGTAAACGTTCGAGTAATGGTCAAATAAGCGTTAAACACAGCAAAGTATTTGAAGAGAAGAAAGATATAAAGGAAGTACCTGAACTAGAAATGACGACGTATTTTGAAACCGGGCAAATAGCAGAAGACGTTAATTTAGAAATTGACGTGGACGGACTTGACGAAAACTCTTGTCTATCTCCGGTTCACGATGAAAGGAATAATGAGGACAATATCTTCAAACAGCGAAATACAGACTTATAGAAAACAGCAAAACAGTAATCTTCTTGACTGCACAAGCAAATAAATACTTGAAGAATCCTTTTACTCTCGGAGAAAACCTGCAACATGGATGCTGTTTTATCGCTGTATAAAAGATACGCATCTTCGTTAAATAGTGCCGAAAACTATAACAATATACTGCATCACTTTTTGACATCTTCTTGCATTTCATTGCCGGCGAATATCTTTTATCTCTGGGCAAATAGTTACGTATATTTACTTTGATAACGTATATTTAATTATGCACATACATGTTTATATTGCCCTGCAACATCGTAGTTTGCAACGCAAAATAATGTACATTAGGAACTGGTAAGTTTCAGTTTGAAACTTGTTTCTTCTTTTTTTCCCCAATCATTGTCTTGAGGACATAATTATGCTTACCGGCATTTACAATCAGAAACTGATGTCGCCCGATAAAGATCTGTCAAACGTTGTTTTTTTTTTCCGTCGCTTATTCGCGTGCAACAGTTGTTCACATGTGTTTTTCTTGTGACCCCTGAACCTTATACACTCAATTACCAATTGTCCCGACATATCGTTACTTTATTAGTGCACCGCCACACATATTATTTTTTTTTTGTCATTACAAATCCAAATTGTTTTGCTTGGTTTAAGTACATTTCTAATATTTGCCGGTTAAAAGCAAAACCAAGTTCTAATCATTAACTTTATTGAATGCCCTATTTTTCAATAGTGAACGAATTCTAATATAGCATGAGATAGGCGAATGCTGGTAAATCATAGCGTAACCATCATAAGACCAACGCATAACTAGCGCTGTAGCGGTCTGAGCTTAAGTTTAGCGTTCGGCCAACTTAGGCAAGTTGAATATGATAGCCATGTACGTTACTCGTCCGCAACGACGCATACTTCTCATCGCATGCACTCGCAGTGCTTTCGTTTACTACTTTAAACTGATGGTTTCGCTTCCTGGCCTTTGATATTTACGTTTTTCTCTTAGTTTTGACAGTATTGCGTGACGTGTGCAGGAAACATCTCAAAAAATATATCACCACTCTCTTTGCTTTGCACTTATGCATTGGTCGGTTGGTGAGTCAGTCGGTCGGTCGGCCGGTCGGTCGGTCGGTCGGTCCGCAGACCATTGCGTTTCCTCGCGATATTGGAAGACCGCCTTGACATACGATCATGCACATTTCGTCCCTAACCCGCGAAAGTTACCAAACTCAATTTATTTTCATTTTCAGAAGGAAGAAAAAAAAACTTTTTAAAAAAAGTCTTGATGAAGGTAAACTTTGCCAAAATACGTTAAAGGTAGTTTTACAGGTGCAAATATGTTATATTGACTAATTCTAATTCTGTGTCGTCCCAGATAAGCCTATGGAGTTCTATTCTGCATCCCATTTTATATTGCACGTTTCCTTGGTAACCAGGGGAAGGTCTATATAGGCCTGATGGGATATGGACCTTTTAAGTGGCCCTGGTTGTGTGTGGTAGCGTGAGCCGCTCCTGATGAACTTTCTAGCGTTAACGTGAAATGGGGGGTTGTCAAGGGCGATGGAATCTGTCAATACAAACAAAACGAAATTTACTCAGGATTAACAATAAAATTGGNGGGGGGGGGGGGGGTCAAGGGCGATGGAATCTGTCAATACAAACAAAAAGAATTTTACTCAGGATTAACACTAAAATTGATGTCATTGTACTACAATTGTTTGCTATATTAATAGCCTTGAAATAAAGCTTGCTTTTTTTACCACTAAATGGTATGTTGTCAATATCACTGTAAATGGGAATCTTGTTTTTTTTTTCTAGTGGGTAAAAAGCAGGTTATTTATAGGTAAAACTTTAAATTTAACAGATAATGAAGTGTAGACTTATCAGTCTAATAACAAAAAACAAGAATTAGAAAGAGTCAATACCTGGTCAGATGACGGCTGTCATCATGAACTTCCATTTCCGAAGCCTTGAAGTCATTCAGTTCCTTTCTAATGGCCGCCTAAAATCAGAATAACCGCAATGAATACATGTTTCAATATATGTAAACCAAACACACAGTTCATACACATGCTAATGTTTTTAGGCTTTTAAATACAATCTTTTAATATCAAATAGAAAACTAGCAAGTTATTTAAGATTTGAAGCAAATCAACATTCCGTTTTAAAGTAAACATCAAAGGGCCAACTGACAAGGATTCATTCAGATAGCAATGAACACCATTAACAAACTGAGCCTTGCTCTCAAAACACAGGGCTACGTGCATGTATGTAAAGTGTCGCAACACTTTCCACTTGTATGTGTTTTTTTTTATTTTAAGGAAGTCTCTTTTTTTGCGAAAATCCAGTTTGGGCGGAAAGTGTCGTCTCTAATTAGCCTGTCCACACTGCACAGGCTAATCTGGGACAACTTTAAAATTTATGTTAATTAAATATAAGAATTGTTATGTTTTTAAAACTATTATGTTCTTCTTATTAGAAATGATTTTCCATCCTTATATTTGAGATTAGGCAAGTTGGCAGCAGATTGACAGGGGCACAAATCACTAATTGATAGCTGTCTGACAGAGCTTTGGTTGTTCACAAACTGCTACAAACAGTTGACAGTAGCTCATGAGACTAAATGGTTGGGCCAGTTGGGGTAAACACATCAAGAGGCTGTCAAAAAGCCAACACTGTCTTTGATTTCAATAAAACTGTTGTTCACACTTGCTAATTGAGCATAATTAGACAATGGCATACTTCCATAGAGTTACAAATGTTGAAAATTAATGTGTATAGCATGTAATTATTTTTAGTTTTACAATTAGTGGTAATCATGATTTTAAATGTCATCTGTGTAGATGTTAAATTATTCAATTAAAAATGTTCAGATCTGAGATAGATCAAAAGATAAAATCTATAAGTGAATAAATTACAGATCAAACAATGTATCTTGATAGCATCTTTGCACATTTTACTGAACGATCAGACAATCAGTTTAGATCATTAATAAATTAATTCGGAGGTGTCTATTATTACATGCACAGGTATGGCATTTATATTTACAAAATAATTGATCAAAGGTAGTCTACAAAAACACTAAAGTAAATATTTTGTTAAATATGTAGATTTAATTTAATTCCAAGATCTTTCTTGTGCATTATACTTGTGCTCAGAGGCATTTTATTTTTAAATAGCAGATGATGATTTGTTATCAATTTATCATGTTTATTAAAATGCTAGTTTTGTTAAATAATTTTTTAGTAAGACTAGATAATAAATTGGCACACATACGTTGTAAACTAAAGGACACATACAGTCCATCAAAATATTTGAATAAAGGGACATAAGTGTCTGTAACCAAAAAGGGAAATTGTCTACCTTTCTTATAAGTAATTTCGTTCTTTCTTTTTTTTCTCTCTGAAAAGCGTGGCCCCAGCTAAACAACGTGCTGCATAGGACATTCGCATCAGGCCATCACACATTTCAAATCCTGAGAGCGGTATTGTTAATTATAATAAATTTGAATTTTTAAATAACTTATGTATATAATGTAAAAACTGTGTATGCAAATGCGATTCTGACACTAGAATTTTAAATACGATTGTATCAAATGAAGCTGTCTACTAAGTATCAAATATTAATGATAAAAATACACTATTAGAAAGTAGCACTACCATTGAAACAGAGAATTGGTTTTCTAATGAAAATTGTAGTATTAATACAGAATCAACTTTGGATTTTAATTTCACTAATAGTGGATTAGTGGATTACATGTTGTTTGTTGGAACATTCATCACATATTACCAAAGATTGATGAAATCAAATATGTACTTTATAATTCGGATATTTACATATTAGGACTTATTGAAACATTTTTGAATACTGAAATATTAGATAGTGATATACAAATTCCAAATTTTAATATTATTCGCCGAGTGTCAGATCTTTTTATCGCATGCTTTTAAATGAGCAAATTGAATAAATATTTACGCAAACATAATGATAAATCCCGAATGTTGTTTACATTTCGTAACGTCATTTGACGTTGCAAGGTCATTTCAGCAAAATAACAAAATGCGATTGGTCAATAAACGAAAACTAAGCCAATGAAAACGCTCAAAAAGTATATTACACGTGTGTAACATAAAAATATATGTAATGGTTATATTACACGGGAACAGGGTATGGCATGTGATAAAAATAATGTACGTATATAATAATTACTAAGCGGTAGGATCAATCGAATGAACCAACCTGAAGTCCATTGCAGATTGAGTACAAGTATTGCATGAATGACAACTCATTGCTGACGTACAAGATGCCGAATATCCAGGAGATCCCCATCAGAAGCACCAACACAAATAGAGACCAAACTGTTATCCTGCAACATACACAACACTTATTCATTGGGGATATGTGCAAATTGTGTTAACATGCGTCAATGAGTCGTATAATTTTGTGCAAACTTTAAAAAACGAACGAAAGAATTAATTCATTTATTTCCTAACCGTGAGTGAGCCATTAAAAAAACACACACAACTAACACAGAAAACAACAGCAGTTGTTAAATACACTTACTTGATCTTTTCTTTTATTGCCTTGTTATTCATGGCTTTGAGCGTAAAAATTCTCTTAAATAACAGTATCAAAACAATGATGTTGCACTGAAATAAACGAAAATCTATAATTATATGCTTTAAACAAAAATCTGTCGGACACGGCCAGCTCAGTCGGTAGAGCGCTGGACCGTCGATCCGGCTTCGTGTGTTAACATTATTTTACCACTTTCCTTTTACAACTGGTTCAAAGAGAACATTTTTAACACTCACATATGCGCATTTCGGTACTACTAAACTTCTTTGTTGGCTAAGCTTGTTAGGCAAAAAAAAATAGGTCCGTTTCCGGTCTCCTTGGAAAAAAAAACAGGGTCGGTAGGTAGGGATTTTTTTTTTTTTTTTTTTTTTTTCGNAGTTGAGGGTCGGCGCCGATTCTGGAGACACGGTCGGGCGACCGGAAACGGACCTATTTTTTTATTTCGCCTAAGCTTGTTAAGGAAAAGTGTGAGTAGGCTATTTTACCGCTGTTATACGACTAAAGTACTATTGTAGTATTGAATATGTTTTTTTTTTCATATTGGACAAATACGATTCAAATGAAATGTTAAGGTATCTTCTTTGCACATTCAAAATAAGCGTCCATGTTTACTTAAATGTTAAGATATTGTTCAACTTTCTGATATGAAATAAATTTCCATACTGTGACGATGATAATAAATGATGACGTTGATGTTGAAGATAATTAGTATGATCATTATCTTAAGTCTTATGTTCATGTGATGATGTGATGATGTAGTTGCTTATTAGTCCTGTACTTGGTCTGTGGACCCGTATGCAAAATGAAGTTGTGGGAAAGTTTCTCAGTGGAATTGAGTTTGTGTGTTCCTAGACATAAATAATACCCGAGGTGCTTGTGCTGGTGATAGTGACGTTACGATGGGAAAGAAGGAGTAAATTGTTGATGTACTGCTTAACATACATGGGTATTATAACAACTAATGCAAAACATCGAAAGCGTTTTGGTGTTTGGTGGGTACCAAAATGCGTTGCTAGTGTTACACACTGGAGGGCTGAACACCGCATGGGAAGCGTTGCTATTGTTACACACTGCAGGGCTGAACACCGCATGGGAAGCGTTGCTAGTGTTACACACTGGAGGGCTGAACACCGCATGGGAAGCGTGGGTTAAGGTGAAAGCTACCGTAGATTAAAAGAGACAACACATAACCGTGCTTGGGAGTTGCAATACAAATGACAGTTCAGTTATTGTGCGTTTAAGCAGGTGCATAGTTTTGTACATTTTGTTCGAACTCATTATGATTTTCATGATGATGAAAATGAGGATGACGAAGACGACAACGACGATGATATGATGATGATGATGATGATAATGATGATGATGATGATGATGATGATGATGATGATGATGATGATGATGATGATGCTGATGCTGATGCTGATGCTGTTGCTGCTGCTGCTGCTGCTGATGCTGCTGATGATGATGAGATTTAAGTTGGGTTGATATCAACGTTGAGTAGACACCAATTTTGTCAAAAGTGCATTACAACAGTAATACTAAATTCTAATGCTGCATTCGTCAATGATGTTCATCAATGAAACCTTTCCCTCTGATAATACAAATATGCTACCTAAATATGTATGTATCATTGTGTATGTAAAAATAATGATCGGTTACTATGTCAACACATTTTCTTCGTGCTTAGTGGTGTTAAGTGTCAAACATTCACCGTCTTCTTTGATCCTTCCGCGAAGAAGCCCGTTGAGTATTTTCAAAACTCCGCATATCTCAACGGGTTATTATCCTTTTTATTGCAACTCCCATGCTAAAGAAAATATGATTACAAAAACAGACAAACAAACGAGGATAAGTCTCAAGGCAATGAAAATGTCGTTTTTGAGGTCATTACGCATTCTGGAAGCGTTTTTTCGAGAACATTAAGTCCTGGTTTGCTAATTATAGCATTTTTAGCATTAGCGACATAGCAAAGATGCCGATATCGCAGATGCGAGTTTTTAACTTCTGTGGTAATTGATGTTGAAGTTGTGAAGGTGATGACTGACTGTGAAATGTTGGATGCTTGCGACCCGTGATAGGTATGTTAAAGTTGTTACATCGCGAGAACCTAAGCGGTGCGTATATTCCTGTTCTCCGTGTTTTTTTTCCCCAAAAAAATAAAAAGAACATATTTAAAATCTTATTAAAAGTACGGTTGATTTGTTTTGTTAGAAATGAGTGATAAATATGTTAAAGTTATAGAAAAGGGAGATAGTTATATTAAGTCTGGATTATGTTACAGTTATGTCCCTTTGTTCGCTCATTTCTATGAACGATATGAGTACATGTATAACGTATAATGCAAAACGAAAAAAAGTACCCTTACGTAACATGACTTAAGGGAACTGCTCGCATTAATACTGCGAGAACTACTACTTAACAGCGGCTACCAACACTACACCGACCACTGCTGATGTAAACTGCTGTTAAAGTGACTGTCAATACCCAATCTGCAAAATTGAGTCCATCCCAGTCCCCCGACAATACATCACATCAGTCGACACACTTCTTCGATTTTGTTGAGACGTAATTGATTATTTAAAAAATCTTAGCTAAAAATATCAGCTATTTTTATTGTGTATATGTCTTATAGCTTTGAATTATTAAGCGAAAGTGACACTGAACAATGTGCTAATTACGTACCTGAACTAAAACTAAAATTAATTGTAATAAAAAAAACGTAGTACTTTTCTTGTAAGTGTCACAACCATAAGAAATTAATCTGAAAACTTGAAAAATATAAGGAATATGTTCAATGCATTGTGTCAAAAATCGCCAACAAAAGGCAATTGGTTCCTGTAACATTATTTAAATAAAAGATTATCCAATGGAGATGCTGCGGATAAACCCGGGGCCTCTCACTTGCGATGCGAACGCTCAACCACTGAGCTACATCCCCTTTTGCGAATTTTTCGTAGTTCATATAGCCAAACATTTGTGCAAACGTCACTTAAACAAGAATCGTTAAGCTGTATACGATAACATACTTTATTTGAAATTAATTTTGTAATCAATAATACAGATTGTTTTGCCACATTTAACTTAAATATTATTACTAAGTTTTTATTGTAAAAAATTAATACATAAACAAAATAAAAGTATGTGTCCGTACACATATAAAGCAGAGAAAACAAAAACTACGGCGGATTTTGATGCTTAACTTAACAGCCATAAAATGCACATTTTTTCTTTGAAGAAAACGATTGGAGATGCCGGGGATTGAAAGAGGCCACTCACTTGCGATGCAAGCGCTCCATCACTGAGCTACATCCCCTTGTTAAAATTACTTTCGTTATACATTTAGTATTAGTATGAGTATTATTATAAGTATAAGTATAAGTATTAGTATTAGTATTAGTATTAGTATTAGTATTAGTATTAGTATTAGTATAAGTATAAGTATTATTATTATTATTATTAGTATAAGTATAAGTATAAGTATAAGTATTAGTATTAATATAAGTATAAGTATAAGTATAAGTATAAGTATTAGTATAAGTATAAGTATAAGTATTAGTATAAGTATACGTATTAGTATAAGTATAAGTATTAGTATAAGTATTAGTATTAGTATTAGTATTAGTTTTAGTATTAGTATTAGTATTAGTATTAGTATTTGTATTAGTATAAGTATACGTATTATTATAAGTATTAGTATTGTACTAGTACTATTATAAGTATAAGTATTAGTACAAGAATAAGTATATGTATTACTTTTGGTATAAGTATTAGTATAAGTATAAGTATAAGTTTTAATATAAGTATTAGTATTAGTATTAGTATTAGTATAATTATTAGTATAAGTATAAGTATTAGTATAAGTATTAGTATTAGTATTAGTATTAGTATTAGTATTAGTATTAGTATTAGTATTAGTATTAGTATGAGTATTAGTATTAGTATTAGTGTTAGTATTAGTATTAGTATTAGTATTCGTAGCTGTAGCTTTAGCTATAGCATTTGTTGATACAGTACTTAAGGGTAAGTGCTGTGTTGTGCTACAGCACGCGTGTATTCTTAACAATCTGAATAAAATTGAATGCATTGAGTAAACTTGATCTCTGACCTAGTGTGTTTTATGAGCAAACATATAAGGTTTCGTTTCAAATGTGATCAGTATCATTTGTGTATACCGTCCCATTCAATCAAACGGAATGTACTGAGAATGCAATGGAGACCACAAGCTAGTGTCCGTGCAGCTATGAAGTCATGATGTTAGTCTTTTTTAAAGCGTCTCATCTTCAACGCTATCAACATGACTCTCGTGGTTGCCCGCGACGTTGCGAGAAAGCGCCACCCAGTGGGGGCCGTATCGCTTTAACAGGCGCGACAATGGTATCGTGTAGCCACTGAATGCGCCATAATGGACGGCTAATCAGGCGGAGAGGTGACGTATAATGGTGGAACCATAGGCGCTTTGTTGTTTAATAAATACAATAAAGGAATAATGAAACTTCAGAGCCATCATCAGGAGAGAAATTCTTGTTAACATTCGCTAGACATTATTTAATAAAAGTGACCGATTGCCTGTACAACAATGGACAAACCATAAAAAATAACATATATGAAATGCAAATAATAACCTATTTTTTTGTGTTGTGCGGGGGATGGTATCATTACGTCATTTTCCAGCAAAATTCTCCCATTTAACTCCTTTCAAATGTAAATAAACGATGGCTGAAAAGCATTAAATAAAATTTAAATAAAATTGTGTTTTTTTTCGAAGATAATTGTTTGTTATTCACTCATGATCATAAAAGATAAAAATTAAAAACAAAAATACTTACTTGAATCCTTAAATTGTGCATTTATATATTTTACAAGTGCTTGCAATTTGTCTAGTTATCTTGAATTAAACAGTTTAAACCAAAACGAAGTAGGGTTTACATATTTAAACTACTTTAGGTCGCCGATGCGTTATGGATGTGGTGTTCGCCAAATGACCCGGGTTCGATCCCCACTATGGAACCTTTTCAAGATTTCATCCATAGACACCAAATACTGGTTCTACCTAGGAAACGGACGCTTATTAAGATTCAGGCTTCGATGCATTCGAGCTAAAATAAAAAGTAATAATAGCATTAATTGTGACATAAATGAGTATGCAGCAAATTTAACAAATCTTATGATTTTATCGCAAGTATATTTTTGCATACATTTTCAATGATTCGCTAAAAAGTCGTTTGTTTTCACTGACCTGGCCGAACCAAATGTGGTGTGCCGACCCTTAACTGAGTCGTATTCTGAGAAAACTGGGCATTATGCATGTGCGTAAAGTGTCGTCCCAGATTAGCCAGTGCAGTCCGCACAGGCTAATCAGGGACGACAATTTCCGCTTTTATGGAATTTTTCGTTTAAATGATGTCTCTTCTTAGCGAAAATCCAGTTTAGGCGGAAAGAGTCGTCCCGGCTTAGCCTGTGCGGACTGCACAGGCTAATCTGGGATTACAATTTACGCACATGCAAGATGCCCAGTTTTCTCAGAACGCGACTCATGTGTTCCTGTTGAGTTTTCAATGGTTGTTTGCTAAATTCGATCATATCTACGAAATTAAAAACATTCAATCACATTCGCTAAATTAACCCATTTATGCCTAGTGGACTCTCCCATCCTTCTAGATTGGATCAATTTATTTCCAAAATTAGGGATGTCTAGTATATTTATTTCTATATTTAGAATATTTCTTACAGAAATTCCTTTAAGCAAACAGCGCAGACCCTGATGAGACGCCGCATCATGCGGCGTCTCATCTGGGTCTACGCTGTTTGCCAATGCCTTTTTTCTAGATGCTATGCATAAATGGGTTAAATTTGAATTAGCAAAATATGACTCTACAAGACTGCTCAATTGAGACGGAGAAGATTTCTGCATGTTATTGAATATACTTATTAAAGTAGGCAGTCGTTGACTTTTTCGTGTTTGACCTAGAACCATTTCACTACTTACGATTTTGGATGTTTTACCTTTTTACAAAATGTAAAAATCATTTCTGGTAATTACGAACGAAATATATTTTCACAATTTAAACTCAAAACTATTACGTGTATTGATTTTTTCCGTAATTTATATGATTTAGCAACGTTCAATCGCATTTAACTTATCATTCTTTATAACCAACAAAAATGCAATGTAATCATTTCGACTTCACCGTGTAGATAATACTATTTTACCATAATACACGTGTAAGTTTATACAACAAAATATTTACTGTTCACGACTCAAACATTAAGCTATGAATTCATGCTATCATTTAACAAAATGTGTATCTTATGAAACAAATCATCCCTTACGACAATTGACATTTCCATTTTAAATGTGTGGCTCCGTTAGCAAATAAATGCCTCCTGTAGTGATTGTCTGATCACAAATGGTGTTTAATGTGACACGCGACTTCCAAAATGATAAATTGCGTTTGTAGTTGAATTTGAATTATTCAGTCCAACTCTTTTTGTATTTTCAGTTTGTGATCCCATGGCGAAATGGCGTCAAGCTCTCCCCTCTATAACCATACTGTTGCCGGTTCAATGTCACTTATCACTGGTGTAATATTTTGGCAGATATTCGCTTTCATGTTTTCACTGTTTCGCTCCTGACAATTGTTCCAAAACAAATACAAATTCATCTGTCGGTTTTATCGCCTTCGATTTCATGGTGTTTTATTAACGGAACGTCGAATACAAATTCGACTTTTTTCTACATTTCCTTAATTAAAAGAAACTCACTCTATGTAGGAGTGTCATTTTAAGTTAATATAAATTACAAAAATACTTCGACAAATATTTTGATACATGAAAGGAACAACAAAACATCATAATACCTTTCCATATAAATGTTACGGTATCATAAATTCCAGAAAGACAAAAAGTCTTATGTTCGACAGTTGTCAAAATGAAAGTCATTGATACCGCACAGGTCTCTTTCTGCCATTGTTCTTGTTTTTTTTTCTTCACTAAATCGAACTTTTATTTGTATTGTATTACGTTAAGCTACACTAATCCATATCAGAAAGAACTGTAAGCGTCTTGAGTAGCGCGCACTGACTTGCATATAAGCTTGCTGGTCGGTCAGTCGGCATTTCTAACACGTGCTTTCCCAAAAGGGACTGTGGCATAACATATGCTAGGCCCTGACATCATAAACTATCAATAGCAGGAAAACCAGATGGGAATGAGTGCATTTAGTCTCTCGCCTAAATACAATTAAAATATTAATTACTCAAAACATATTTATATAACCTTTAATTGTTTTCATATATTGAGTCATTGTCATTTTGTCACGTGGTGTAAATGTGATGTGTGGATTGCTTTAGTTATTTAATAGCCAACCATTGCACGCACAATAATGTAATGAAATGATTGTTTAAATATGTGAACTGATATTAAGTTTAAGTGTGTTTCTTTCGATCCAACAATCGGCGTAAAGTCACTTTAAGTTATCTGAGTTACTGGTCACTGGCTGGTCAGATGCTTATTGTGTATTTATATTCATATTATGTAAATCTACATGAAGTGCAAATTCGAGTACAAACACCAATTAAAAAAACCACCCTCGATAAAGGAATATAAAAATCGCTTAAACTGAGTTATAAGAACGCTGGTAAAACAGTTATAATACATGATAATAGTTAAACGCACACAGAGAATAATTTCCACGGGCGAACAGGTCACTTTGAAGTCATCCGAGTTACGGTCATGCACTTGCTGGTCAAAGTCTGTCGTCTTGTTCTCATGTACATATGTCTCGTGAATTGCTACACTTTTCAGATTATTCGCTCAGTTGAAAATTTAATTATAGATTATCATGATCGAGGTATTGTACGTCGGACATTGAATTATAATCTGGCAGTTTCGTCGGAATTCGAATATCCAATGAAAATGAGAGAAATATTCGCCGTTTGGCAAACTATTTGAATGAGTTAATAATTTTCATTTTTTTATAGGGGTTGTGGTAAAAAAATCGAGATAAAGTCATTGTAAATAATTAGCTGTAATTTGCTTTATCCTGCTAAACGTTTCCGTGTGTACATGTCATTTTAACTAGTGAATAGATTTAATATAGATTTTTTTATATATATAATATAATATACTAAACATTATTTAAGACTTATCGCGATACTGTACATGTTGACGATTTCAACTTTATTTTATTATGGTACTAACTTAAATTCAAACTTAAATTCCAAGCGTTTGAGTTGACAGAGCCTATCGTTGAACGATAATTGTTATTGTTGGTTACAAATGTAATAACTGTCTGCTAACGATAATTTCGAAATTAAATTTTCCAATCTCCAGAACGAAGTGCCAGACCTCCAGTTGACAGCGCGCTGTCGTCCTGACTCTCTGGCGAGTGGGTGGTTTCACGAAAAACACGCACCATCGTGTCTTTCCCAATAGGAAGCCGGGAACAAGAAAAACATTTTTTTCGATTTTCAATTCAGAAATAAATTGTTATTTGTCTGTGAACAAGCGACATTGTTGATATAGTAATTGTATCGCACATTGTCGAAATTGGTTTGAACACTTGACTGCAGGGAATACATTCCAAGCGTCAAATAATGTTAATTCTCTCGTCACCATCCTCCGTCCAATAGGAACGCTCAACATCTCCCGTTCTGTTGAAACAAATGAGCTTTGAAGCCCCGCACTTAGGTGTCAACCCAACGTCACTGTTTAACGCCATAGTGCTTGCAAACCTCAATCGTCTCATCAAAGTCTTCGGCATCATCATCAACATCATTAGTCGTGATCATCATCATTTTCATCATCATCATCATCAGCAACAGCAGCAGAAACGGTATTAATGCGATGAGGATGGGGACCAATATAGTTAATTTGATTATTGTGAAATTATAATTGTAATAGTGATTATGATAATTAACTCTACATTGTTTCGCAAATAGGATGTACAAAATAAACCAATGCGCGTTATTCTACACGTGTAATGTGTACCTCTGCAACGCACTTCCTTCTTGAACATGGTTTGAATTGCAGAGATCATGTTGACTCTCTGCTTCATAAGGGCCATTTTAGTTTCCCTTTCAGCTGTATATCATGTATAGCTACTAAACGAATCACTGTTAAAAAGGTATGTTTAACAATAACAAGAGCAACCAAACTTTCCATTTACTAATTATACGATATTTTATACCTGAAACACGACAAACATGGTAGATAGTTCTCTATAACACAGCCTATAGCGTGGTTTGATGTCTTTTTTATTTTAATATGAGGCTCGCTCTTGGAAAATGGGGCTTAATGCATATGCGTAAATTGTCGTCACATATAAACCTGTACAGTCCACAGGATGATAAATCAGAGACGACAATTTCCGCCTATACTAGATTTTTGGTGAGGTGTGATTTTCTTTAAACGAAAAATTCCATAAAAGCGGAAAATGTCGGCCCTGATTAATCTGGGACGATTAAGTTGGTAGTAAATATTTGAGATGATTATAAAACGTGTTCGACAATACTTTTTGTGAACGCGTACACCGTATTGTAGTACTAAGCGACGCTAATTTGCATGCATAACAAACAGGAATATCGAGTTATCTCCCTCAAACTGATCCTTTCGACAACGTATGTTTAACAATGTATTGAAATGACTGTATTAGTCTCTAATGTACATGTACAGACGACAATAGATAGAACCGCACATACTAAAGCAACAAAGCCAACAAAGGTATTTTTTTTAGAATATTAAGTACAGAATAAAGTCTGAACTTTGCATCAATTATAGTGACAGTAGAAGGGTTGTCTTAGTTGCAGTATGTTCTATTACAATTCATCTGTGATTGCGATGTGATTTAGAAATCCGATCGAGATACATGGCGTGAGACCAGCTGTACTTTAGTAGTGTACCCCAAAGGGTTAAATTGCGCTTTCATGCGTAGATTTTTTTTAAGTTTCTACAATATACATATAAGGGAACACGTTACCCCTAAGCCGGGACCAGTTTTGATCACAGTTGAATGTTGAATAAACATGTTAGGTCAGATGGACTGGTCGCACTTTTTAGCTTTTGGAATCGATTGTATTAGAATAATACGTGTAACATGGACATTGACTTTGCTTCTGTGATGGTTTACAAATGATTTGATTACGTGCACGCATTCGTATCAGTAGAGAGATTAATTTTGAACCGGTTGTCTAGCTTAGCGTAATTTTAGTCAACATTTTGGGGTACAATACAAAGGTAAAGTTGATATCACTTAGGTGGTCTGTAAATACCACTGACAAGTAGATTTGTGTTTACCTTGAGTTTATTGTATATTGGTTCTAGCTGGTTGACACTTCTTGTCATTCGGTATCTCATTCGGATTTCTTAATCACCTCGAATGTGACGATGAATGGGAAGTTAAATGTTATGCGTACACCTGTATTTGATTAAATTGTATTGGGTTTTAAAGAGTCAACTTAATTTATTGGCAGATGAATTTATTAGAACACACTTCTACTTCGACCACCATGACAACTGCAACAATAATTGGTGCAAAGTTTAGAATTAATTTTTTAGCTAATATTCTAAAACGAAACAACAACATACCTTTATAAGTATAGTATTTGCGGTTCTATCCATTATCGTCTGTACATGCACATTAGAAACGAATACAGTCATTTCAATTCATAACTAAGCATAAGTTGCCGTGCAAAATATTTTGAGGGAGATTACTTGATGCTCATTTTTAATGCATGCATATTAGCGTCGCTTAGTACTACTAAAGGGCGTACGTGTTCAAACAAATATTGTCAAACACGTATAATCATCTAAAAAAATACTACGAACTGACATTTGATATCAAAATAGTGATTCTGATGGAATGAATGTAATTTAATTGTAATTGAACATGCATGCTTTTGTAATCGTGATTGAACCCAAATTCAAAGAAACAAAAAGATACTAATAAAGTTCAAGTTCATATACACATAACGAATAGTTATAATACACGTATTCCACATATATTTAATTATCATTTGAAACGAAAAGTTCAAATAAATATATATGT
The DNA here is from genome assembly GCA_007657795.1 of Dreissena rostriformis. Classification (NCBI taxonomy): domain Eukaryota; kingdom Metazoa; phylum Mollusca; class Bivalvia; order Myida; family Dreissenidae; genus Dreissena; species Dreissena rostriformis. The sequence continues at coordinate 18,117 of VMBQ01002617.1, forward strand.
ACGAGTATGATTATTGCCTCAATTTTTTTAAGGTGTAAAATAAATAATGCAAGTCTGAATGACGGTAATGAAGATTAATTATTTTGCTCTCTGTGTACTCATGGTGAGCTTTTGTTATCGTGCGTTGTCAACATTTACCTTAATAGACCTTTAGAGGCCACATGTATTGCCCAATCATGAAACTTGTTAAGAACATTTGTACCATTGATATCTCGGCCGAGTTCGAATCCGCGTCACGTGGGGTCAAAAACGAGGTCAAAAGGTTGTAATTAAACCAATGCTTTTCTACACTGTAGAAGTTCCGGCGGGAAGAAAATTGCAACGTCATTTAAGTCACTGTAATTCATACTGCTAAAGAAGGCATTTGCCGAAACCTATTTCGTTAAAATAAATGGAAAAAAACGCAGGTGTTTGTACGATACATTTTTGTCAATTGCCTGTATACGGACAAGGTCTATGTCACAGTCAGCAATCTCCCTATTGGAAATAGATTAATAAAATCATGTAAATATGTGTTCCTCTATAGAGACTGTATTTCAACAAATTACAGATACATAGCATTTAATTGGGCGTTGTCTTCAATAAAGCTCATCAAAAAAGAAATTCCTTTATCTACATGTACTGTAGAATACCGATTAAAACGTGATTGGTCCAGAACCAAAATTGAACCTAGGCCAGAAGTAAATTGTGATTTCCCGTCCCGAGCAATCCAACTTAATGCCGCGACCCGATTTTCTTTTCGGAATCCGAGGTTATAAAAATTTGTTTGTTGATTAGATAAAGGGATGGTTCGAACGAATAGCGATGTGTACGAATCTACCAAAAGTCGTTCTCGGCGAGTGTTTACTACAAACTGTTTCCACTGTAACAAAGATGGCGGACCACGCCTTTGGCGTGTCTGTAAGAAATAAGTAAAAGAGTCATGAAAGTAAGCACAAGTTTTGCATGGGGAGATATTGTTACGGGGGTTATTTGCGATGTTTATGACTCATTTGCGTACGTGTCAATGCTGGTGATAGCCCGACATATTCAACATTATAAAATGTTATTTCCTGTTTATGTAGATTTCAAATGTGCCAGCAAACAGCAGTCTATAATAAATCCGGTAATATATTAACAATTACACAATTTGCATGTGGTCAATTCTTCTATTTATACTGAAGATAGGACTAGTACAACAACTCTGTTTACATGCAAGGTTTCAACAGATGAGTCGGCTATGTTTTGGATATCGTATTTGTTGGCCAGTTTAAAACGTATAAGGGTTCTTAATGAATTAAATAAGATGTATTTTTTATAACAAGTGTCGTTGCATTCTGTTTCAATTCTGAAGCAACGTCACTTATATTGAATTTTCGTTTGAAATTTATGTTTCTAGATTTATTTTCATTCATTAAAAATAAACAATATCAAGACATATTATAACTAAACAACTATATCTCTAGTTGATCCATGAAAAGTTTATTTATGTTTTCAATCTGACACGTCAGAATAGTATAGTTATATCTTTTACAATGTAGACCATTTTAAATCTAGTCTGTAGTAAAAGTATATATATCTAAGCATTGCATAAATTATTCTGCCATTGTTTGTTTGTTTACACACATGTAGACAATTTTCAGTCTATCGTCAAGTAAAACAAAATGTCCCTACCTTCTTACACAGCCCGATCGTACATGAGTCGCGAAGGGGAAACAAACATATTTTTATGTTTTGCATTATTGATTACCAAATTTCTTTTACGCATATTGTGTGTGTAACCTTCCATTTTCAAGACACCATGTTGTACAGGGCATACTTAAGGTACAGACAAGTCCATCACGGGTTATGTCAATGCTAATATGGGAATAATCTGCTACCCAACCCGACGGGCCTTTCTGTAAGAATTAAACAAGCTAATTTAAGTGTCAAAACTTAACAGATCTGTCATGTTGTCCATACACAGCATTTTAATGCGTTTTAAATGTTTAATTGGAGTCTAAGTGAGAGTTATAATGTTAAGCAATATATATCTGATAAAATCTCTGAACGGGAATTTTAGTTCATACTGTAGTATACAAACCTAAACTACTCTTGCAAAGCAAACATACTTAAAGTGGGTTGGCTAAACATATTTTAGAACATGGATACAATAATGCAGTGCATAGTACAAGTATTTAAGGCGTATTTACGATCTTTAAAAACATAAAAGCAGAGTGTTGATGAAGACAAATACATTTTAAAATAATCAGTTATATATATCATACTTTTTCAAATGACCAGTTTTACTCATTTATAAAAATACATGTTATCGTAGTTATATGTGTAAATAAAAAGGTGTCAATGTGCATGATGATATGTAAACCTTACATCATGTTTAATGTTTAATGTTTAATGTAATGTTACTTTTATTTCGTGTATTATTGATGTTTGAAAGGAGTTCAACCCTAGCACAGTCTCTCTTATCAGTTTTCTATACTTTTGATCTCCGTGTCACCCACCAACGTTAAGGTGTTTTATTTAACGTATACCTTTTTAGATGAGTTGGTACATGTCCCCATTCCTGTTCACAATTTCATAAATATCAAGAAAGGGCGTAAATGGGATGCCCGATGTCGAGACTTCAAACAACTCAACTACATACAGGACAAATGATATTATATCAGAAAGTAAATTGCAGCAATAGATATTCCGTCTATCGGTCTTTATATCAGTATGAAATGATCAGGTCTCGGTGCAAACATCTTCAAATGAGCTCAAATTGGCTGCAAAATGCATGTTCGAGACGGGTAAATGAGTACGTCTCGTTCTTTTGACGTGTGTTTTTAAGAATTAAATCAAATTATTTGATTGCATTGGTCTGACACTCGATTGATATTATGTTTTATGACAGAGCTGATCGAAAGTGATTCGCAAGGAATTACATTGAATGCCTCACAATCGTTCCATAGAACCAATGTATCAAGTGCGGTAAAAGGAATATGACGTGCGTTAATGTCTTTGACATTTAATTGAACGTAGGCACTTGAACCTGAGTTATCACGTTTTTCAACTATATTGAAGACATTATACAGACAGAAAGAATTGGACCTTGATCATTGTCTAGCATATCTATTGCAAGCAGAAAGAGAGAGGTCAAATAAAAACTAGCATCCGCAGTTTATCAATGAAATTGCACGATTGCCTGAAATTACCAATCTTAAGATTATAAGATGTAATCAATCACCATTTTAAAAATGAAAACAATATCACAAGGTACGCAGTAACACTTTGTACTCAATCTGTCACATTAAGCTTTTGAACAAGTCCTAAGTTAAACCCCACCTATCACGTGTTCTATTTCATCAGTCGTAAACGCATCACTGAACATTTGACAAATGTTTTATAACGACAAGTAGGTATTAAATAACATAATTGGTATAATTAAGCAGTAATAAGTTCGACAATTACTCTCTTATGGCAAGACTTTGTTCAATATAGGAATGAGCGACATGTGCAACATTATATATATTGTTGGAATAATATCAAAAATCAGGCCATACCGCACACATCATCCCAAAATCGAAAAATGCACTCGTTTAATGACCAAATACGAAGAACAAGTTCCAAAATGCGTATCAAAATATAAGCATTCATCATTATTATACAATTTTCGATCGTCTCGAACACCTTCTGAACTTAACCTCATCAGCTTACGGAGTTTGTCACGTGGTCTGTAAATATTGACAAGTTAACAATTGAGGTTAAGTGTGAGCTTGGCCAATCTTCGGCAACTGATTGTAGATCTTATAAACTCGCATAGACATTTGGGGCTAGTTCTTTCCATAGAGTCATAAAATGTTCTTTTTTATTTTTGGGGTTATTATGTCTGATATGGCCAGGTCCCGTGTTCACAAAACATTTTTTGCAATCGAAAATCGATTTTGCTTGTCATTGAAAATGGATTTCCATTGTAGTTGATAGGCAAAAATGAAAATCGATGTCAGTTAAAATCGATTTTCAATTGCAAAATTGTTTTGTGAACACGGGGCCTGGTTTTTGGTCTTATTTAAGATATACAAATTAACCTATTGAATCATGTGACTTCCGGTTCATAAATATTTAAATGAGCTTCGACGATATGCTGCGAAGGTCGCAAACGTTGCCGACAACTTATTCAAACTATAATGTCATTAAAATGTTAAGACATTGTTAGGTAAATGTAAAGATTCAAAAGAAGCTATGTTTCACCGAAAATGCAGGATACTGCCGGAAATCATAAGTGTAAGCCCTGATCTATAAATATGTCCCACAGATTGCACTCTATGATTCCACTGTATACCCTATCAATAAAATTACGCGATTTCTGTTTTGATAAAGTATTTTTCATTGCAAAATGACTATTGGCTGCCAAATGACTGTTGTAGATGGGTTGAAGATTACGTCTAGTGCTTCAAACGTGTTTTTTTAAAGCAATTATTTTATTGTATCGGTCTGACACTCGATCGATGTATGTTTTATGACCGAACTGATCGAAAGTGATTTGTAAGGAACTAAGTTGAATGGCGTAACAATCGTTCCATAGAACCAATGTATCAAGTGCGATACAAGTATGGTAAAAAGAATGTTGCAATTCGTTGATTTCTATAAAAGTTAATTGAACGTGGGTACTTGAACCTACGGCATTACATTTTGAACCATATAAAAGACATTATATGTACAGAAACAATTTGATCATTTTATATAACAAAAATCAAGCCATCCCGCAACAAATAATCCCAAAATCTGAATATTCAGTTTAATGACACAATAGGAAGATTCAGTTCAAAATTCTGAATATTCAAAATATGAGGATTCACTCTCTTTATATAATCCACTATAAAAAATGTAGCCCCCGTTTTAACTTTGCTGCCGTTTCGAACACCTTTCGAACTTAACCGCATCAGCTTACGGAGGTTGTCACGTGGTCTCCGGTTTCTAAATATTGACACGATAAAGAGTAAAGATAACGCGTGGTCAGGCTTCGGCAACTGATTGTGGATGAATGAACATATTTCTCTTCGAATGTTGGGGCTGATTCATTCCATATAGTCATAAAAAAGGCTGATTGTTGCCTTTTTTTCTGCAGATGTGGCCTTATTGTTTACTTGTATTCAATCTATAAAAATGAAATTATTAACTCAAGTGACTTGCAGTGCATACATTTGTAAATGAGCTTAACACTATGTTGCGATTGTTAGCGACAACTTATTTAAAACTATAATTCATAAAAAATGATAAGACATTGTTAGGTATGTATAAATATTGAAGAACCTATATAACACAGAAATGTTCATGGTATTACTGCCAGATATCATAAGTGTCAGTCTTTATCTACACATATTTTCATTTCATTCAATTGTATGATTTACCTTTATGTCTAATACAAAAATGACGCAATTTCGTTTCGATAAAGTCATATTCCATGATTGCAACATAATTATTTCGAGGTATGTGTGGAGCCATTTAATTTGAATGGGAACGAAAACTTTCGGTCAATAAGCCAATGTCACTCCGTCATGTTTGTGATAACATCAGATAGTGTCATGTACGACAAGGCTAAAACTCAATCTGTAATTAATGCATATAGTTATGGACTTAAAAATATCGTAATTACACTATTTGAGCTTGTCATCATGCATGATTGATCTGTTTTGGGGATTGGCTAAGTGATTTTAATTTCAACATTGTATTTAAATCTCAATCAAACAAAAATGAATATAAAAGATGAATGTTGAATGAAATATACTTACTATCTTATAAAAGATCAATAAATGAAAGAGTGTTTACTTCAATGAAATTCATAAAGACCAAGTTCAAGCCGATACCGACACGTTTACTCGAATTTGTTGAAGAACCAAATAGTGTATCTATGTGTAGTCGGGATTTCCCAAAATCCACTCAGCGGTTAGCTCCCCACGGCTCCTGGCGATAACAACTGCCAACACAAGAAAATCACCCAGATCTGGAAGGATTATTTTTGAAGTATTATATTATTCAAAGTAGTATCATTTTCTTTTGTATCTTTAAAATAGTGTTTAAGTTTAGGTTCATAATAAACAATAAATTACCTAAATGAAAAAAGTAAAAATAACGACGGGACATGTTTTGTACCACGTGAATCGGCTATCATCACGTGGTTGGTTATAACGGCAGGTATTTGATATCGAGCTATGCTCGGAACCGCGGAGGTACATATTGGAGGTGTACATATTTGTCTGCATAAATGAGTTTTCTATCGGACTGTCGAAAATTATTTGTGATTGCATAAAATTTTGATTCCGTTGGTTTTCGGGTTCAACTTCTTTTGAACTTTTATTCTAGTTTTTTATCTATATCTGTGTTGCATGTTTCAGTAACACAGAAGTCACTCGCTTTAAACAGAATTATTTCAAAAACTAATGTGTACATATATAAATGTTATTCGAGGTCATATAAATAATATATTAACCTTGTGTAGTGTATACACAAACACTTTTTATTATTTCAATCACCATCGGTTTTAATTTTACTTTCAAAACATGTATTATAATGTTTAAGTCTTGACTTAATGTTTATTTTCCTGCATATAGATATCAATTCAATTTGGCATGTATACATGGAAGTGAAATTCTTATGTAAATACTTGATTGAACAGTATAGTTCCATGTTAACCTTATTAATACTTCTTGTAGAGCATTATCGCTGGGTTGTTTAATTGATAACGTGTATTCGTGACCATATCAAATATACACAAAGTGAAATCTACTACGCACATCAAATTCAAGGCTTTAACGCGTATTAGCTTATCGCATGAGAACATCATGGGAATGTAAAGTTGCAAATATAGTATTTATGCAATCAACACATACTTTAAATGATATTTTATTTTTCAAGTGTATTATTTGTTAAACAAATATATCATGAGCAGATATATAGAATATTCTATATAGAATAACATGATAATTAGAAGTATGTATAAATATATCATATTCTTCAAAGGCACAATATACAATGGCCTACATTGTAGAAAGAGATTTGGTACACGTTATATGGATAAACTTGTCAACATTGATAGCTGGCTTAACGGACGCCGTTCTTTCCTAACCTACATTCAAACAGTTATCTGTTTAAACAATGTCAATATTTAAGGAATCGATCGTGTTGAGCCTGTTATTAAAAATCTCTACGAAGAAATTAATGATATTTAAAANACAACAACAACAACAACAAAGTTCTTCAAATCTGATTGTCCCAATACAAGTAATTATATTGCGTGAACATGGAGACATGAAAATGTTGAACAATTCATTCAAAATTGTATTTTTATTTTAAGTTTGTAATTGCTTAGTAATCGTTACAGAACTTAAACTTAAAACAGCTATCATAAAGCTATTTCGGTTATGAATGGGAAATAAAATGCAATACAACTTAAGTATTCAAATAATTTAATGGTCAATTATGCACTTGTTTCAAGTACATATTAAGATTGTTTTAGAAAAAGGCAATATACTTTAAATATAATGTATAATGAATATTCAGTATGAAAACTAATTGTGTTTAAATTACGTAATATTTATTTTAAGTGTTTCCTACAATAGTTGCGTTTTATTTTTCGATAATTCATCAATCTAATAATTTTCTTATTGATCGTTTGCTCAGTTGGTTTTATATGCTGTGACTCTCAAAATGAATACCCAACGAACATTTTTACTTTTCACCAGACCAATTTAGAACGGGAAATCTTACAAGAAAACTACCATAGGCTACAATGCAAAGAGGCTAGATTGTTATATCACAATTGTAAACAGTATACAGGCACTGCTCTTGTCACAGTGCCTTAAACAACGAGTATTTAATAATATGTTAAATAGAGCATTTACGCAAAATAACAATTTTAAATAAATAAACAACATAACAAATTCTCACATTCATCTTATTTTAAGGAATACAGAAAATTTAAATAATGTTTGTATAAGATGCAAACTTTTTGTTTATTTCCACTAACATCTTAAATAAATAAGGTCAGCAGTTCTTCTTTGCTTTTTTATTAACTTGTTTACGTTACAAATCTTCACAATCTTCTTTCAAAAATATATGTTTAGATGTAAAAGTTAATTGAGCGAATGTGATCGTATGTAACAAAAGTGATCTAACAACTCAACCTGAAATATCAGTTTAGGGACGACACGAAAAATGTATTTGTAGTCTGCTTAGTCAAAATAAACAACTTGTTACGCCAGAATGATGAACAAGAAAGAACAAATAATAATATGAGAACAGTGTTAGTAGCTAAGATAAATATAATGAACATACGTAGGTAAAATAATATTTTGAATCTTACAACCGAGGAAAATAGTATCATACTTAAATAAAATAAAAATCAAAGTTGAGTTTGAAACCGCTTGGTGCAATTTACAAGCCAATATTTGATAAACAATTTACATGAAAATAAATGACAAAATTACAAAATTACGGACACAAACACCCTTATTGAATCAATATTAGTGTCAGTAGGCGTGAATATATCATATTATTTTTCATGCTATACATGCCAATACATTGCGATGGTATACATGTTGTTGGTGTGGATTATTTTAACTTTTCTTTTATTAAGTGCACCAATTGTATTTAACTATGAATAATTCATAAATTGACTGTCAATTGTAACGATTGTTTGTATACAGCATTACATCACTTCATTTATTAGCACATGCATAACATAAATTGGGTCCTAATAATAGTTGTTTCATCAAGTATAAATCATTACCTAAAACAGTAACATATATAATAATAAATATATTGTCTTTGTGCAACGAGTAAAATGTGCACTATGGTGATCTTTTGCATCAATATGTTTGAAGAAATGTACAACCTGTTTTAGGTACACTTCGACAAAATATTATGTTGTACCTGCACGTTTTTGTACAATATAGCAGTATACCTCTTGAAACAGTTTGTCATGTGTAATTTATCCTCTGCCGGTTAGTATAAACTACAGTTTCCTGTCTAGGTTGTATATTTAGGTCCTCTGGAATTTTAAAGTTCTTCGGCAACGAACTTGTTCTACGAACAGTTTCAGAGCGTTTCCGCCAAACACTGTACGTCTGTTGTGTGCCGCCACCTGCACGAGCCCAGGGGCGTTCGTAACGACTCGTAATCTCAACGGCACGTTTAGCGTTGTCTATGAACTTCTTATATTCAGGTTGAGCCTTCACTTTCGCAGAAATGTTTGGAAATATGGCCTTGGCTACACGACCTTGGGTCTCCGCCCGTTTTGTCCTTTCGTGCATTTTAGCGATATATTCTTTAGTCTTTTTTTCAAGATCGCTCAATGTGATTCGATTCACTTTGCGTTTCTCTAACAGAGGTTGTTGCTGATTCGCCTCTGGCTGTTGTTTGCTGACCGGTTGCTTTTTTATCGGCGAAGTCCTTTGTGAAGTGGATGTACCAGACACAGTACTTTGGTCACGGGAAGACGGATTAAGTCTCGGAGATATTAAGTTTTCCGAGGCGGCTTTGAACTCGGTACTGCTGGAGATCTGTCTGAGAGCTCCGTCGCGGTCAGACGGAAGTTCGTACAGCGTCTCTTTCACAATTCCTTCGTCACATGAATCATCGTCATCTACGTTATTAAAATCGTCAAAAACGTCCACAATAATATTATCGCTAAACGTTACTCGAAGGTTTTTACGTTTTGACAACCTCGACGACGGGAATGATCGGTCGGTATCGTCCCTTGTCTCGTCGTCGATCTCAATGTAGTCGAACAGCCTGCGTTGTTGAGGAGGGGATGAGTGTACGGTCACCTTCGCTTCGTAATTGTCCATGTAGTAAGAGCTCTCCTTCGAGACCTGCTTCGACTGCGAACCTGAAGGTTCAGAGTCCTTCATTTTGAAAGCGATGTACAGTAAGTTTGTGGGTACCTTTGTTTATACACGTATACATATGATAGATATTTGTGTTACCCTAACAACCATTAAATACATTAGAGCTGACCCTAAAAGACGTTATATTCATATCTTTGCTTCAAAATTTAGCACACACTTTCACTTGTATGAATCTCCTGTCTGTTTATGTATCAGTACAATGCATCGGTTTTAATTAAATTATACACGTTATACACATGTTTTAAAACGATATCCTCAATCATATTTTTAATCTACATGCTCTAAATACCTCTGACAGAACATCATTTTCAATAATAATATGGTATTGGATATGGGTATTGGATAAACTATTGTACACAAAGACAAGTGGGGTTATATTAAAATATCCTGTGATCATGTATTGTGTGAACTTCAAACACTTCAAACAACTTTTAAGGCACCACCGTTAGATCCTCGATGTTTGCTTTTGATATCTGAAATATTATTTAAACACTTCATTCAAAGTCGTTTTTCCGTAAGTACTTCTTAATTCAAGTTAATTGAGACCATATTGACTCTCAGTTTGTAAAAAAATATTTCACACAAAATAGTCGCTTTAAAATTGAGATCCGGTTCCTGTCTTTAGGTGTTCCAATATTTTCTTTCAATTGATTTGCGATCGTTCGTCAAATACAAACACTATATTTTGATAAAAGTCTCAATCAATATTCTTATCGCATTGCGTGTTTACATGTCGACACTTACAATTTATAGTGAACAGGTTCGCAAGATCCCGAGACCTTTACGACTTTGCGGTAACACTTTTGTTTTCAGCGGCGTTTCTATCACAGACGGCACTTTTCTTCGGGCGAAACTATAAATCGTGAAACATCGACTATCTCCGGAATCCTCCGTAAGATAGGATTTAAGCAATAAATCGTCTGCTGATCCAGAGTGGCGAAACTATATGTCGACCCGACCTTTCCACATAAGTCAGTTCTTAAGCTGCAGTCATTGATATGTTCTGATTAAATCTTAACTCCTTTCTTAATCCCTTAATCCCATCGTATATCGCAACTTCGTTTTTGTTGTTGAATTTATTGCTGATATTGTCGTTCAGACCTCAAAACGCATATGTTCAACATGAAGGCACCAATGTCCGTGAAATGAACAGTTGCAATTTGAATTTTAGTCTAAAAATGAAATTGTTCTTTTTAATATTAACAAATGTCTTGGAGACAGCAATCTATCACCGCAAAGCAAAATATTATAGTTATAATAATTATCCAATATTAAAGTTTCTTTGCATTTAAACCATTATAGCGATTCGATTATCTTTTAACCTTTTTTTACAAATACAACAAATTATTCTCAAAACCGTACAATACATTTAATGCCGGAACGGCAAACAAACGAATTGAATGGTAAACTTGTTCGAGTGTTAGCTCTCTTTTTAAATTGAAATATTTGACAACGACATCAAGGACAAGCGACGACCCACTGTTGATAGAATACTAAGCCGATAGAATTCCCGTCGGTTAATCATTGGTTATGTCGTGGCCAATGCCATTTTCTTTTGTTGTCAAGATATAATATCAAAACCATTAATAACACGAGACTTTAATTTTCTTCTCTTTATCGGCAATGAATCTTTCATCTTTCATTCACAAGTTATTGTCGAAATATCGTAGCGTAACTTGTTACATTAGTTTCATATAACACTGTTCATATTGTCCATTGACAAGTAACATATGTGTGTGTCTTTTAGTGTCGTATTTTTTACAAATTGTATTTTCGCACAAGTGTCAAGAATAGAATCTCATGTATCCAATCATAAAGTATTTATGAGTGTGGGTGATACGTAATATATCATAAAGGAAAATATTGTCATATCAGTGAATACGAAACGCACAATAAGAACGAAACAGTTTTAGTTTTTAGAAGAAAAAAAACGTTTTGAGTAAACTATAATGGAACATTTTTAACATGTTACATTTTCACACGTCCATGTCTTATTCTTCACATTATGTGCAAGGGTTGTGTTCGATCCAGTTTGGACATGCAACGAAACCATTTATATTTTCACAGATTAAAATTCAATAAGCAACTTCCAATTGAAAGTGTCTTGTAGCATCAAAATTGTTTTAATGAATTTTAAATGTTATGTCTAAGAAAATATATCCTGTTAAATAAATATAAAGAAAATCCTCTGTCATCGGACTGATTTTGACTGAATGTCCATCACTGATTGTGTTGATTTGTCCGTCCGTCCACCCGTTGGCTTTTTAGGAGTACCGAATGGAACTTAAGGTGTCATATATAAATCCCATCGTCCGTTCGCCTGTCCGCCCTTCCCGCTTCTTGGTCAACGTATAACTTGCAAATCATTTAAGTGTTACTTCACGTGATAGTTGTAGTGTATTTGGAACTCATATTAAGAAGAAAACAACATTACGGAAACATTTTTATAGCAACATCTTAGCCACCAAGGTACAAAATATTGAAAACAGTTAAAATAAATAACGATTTGGTACCTTAAAATCGTGTAATGTCTGTACAGGAGATAGCTATGCTTCTGAAGGCAATCGAAATTTACCTTATTCGCATAATCTATCATCTTTGTTCCAAGTAGTACTTGTGTGAATCCATACCCACAATCATATCAGTAAATTAGGCGTTATCGGATTTAATATTGCCTCCTTCGAATTATAAAATTAAACCGAGTTTGCTTTCGCCGTCTTTTGTGTTAATAATTTATGCGGGTCGATTCGCTCATTGTGAAAGCTAGTCGGCGTACGGGATAGACTTCAATCATGTTTCGGTATAATATCCAAACGAATATAATTGAGACATTAAATACTCGTTTATGTATTTAGTTAGGCTTTACGAAGATAATGATACAGATTACATTTGACAGTTATTCAACAAGTCGTTTCTTCGATATTTATATTATTTCCATGTTAGTACAGAGCAAATAAATCAGTTTATGTATAAAAGAAAACATAAATGAGCTAAATAATGCTCCGGAAACTCGATATACACATTTGATTCAGTTAACCTTCATCTTATAACATCATTAGTTTATGCCTCGCTTTCGGAAAACGGTGTTAAATGCATGTCGGCAAAGTGTTTTCACAGATTAGCCTGAGCAGTCCGCAATGGCTAATGGGGAATGACACTTACCGCCTAAACTGGATTTCCGTTAAAAGAGACGCCTTTAAACGAAAAATACCATAAATGTGGAAAGTGTACTTCATTATTAGCCCGAACGGACTACACAGGCTGATATTTGACGACATTTACGCACATGTATTAAGCCCTGTTTTCCCAGAACTAGATTCAGTGAAATCTCTGTGACATTTGTAATTTCTCTCTGATTACATGATAAATATTGTATGACCCAAGATTTAACTGTTCAGAAAAAGATTTGCCTCTGCGATCGAAAAATCGTAAAGGACACTTCGTACTATTACCATTTGTTCTTTCTGCGGTGAAAGCGGTGTTGACGTTTTATATTACAGCAACAATTTTAAAATGTACAAGTATAATTTTTAAAACCACTATACCAATATCAATCAGCTATGTCATTCCGTGCATTTCATTTCATATAATATGTATATGCATATTATCGGCGTACATGTTCTTTACCTTTTGAATCAGACTGTGTCCGAAGATATAACACAACTATGACACGTCGAGTGTTTTGTCACCTGTCTATTGAAATAAAATATACTACCAAATGAAGGTTAAACTAATGCACCTTTATAAGCACAGACAATGATATTTGCTTAACCGATTAGGACTGACGCTCTGTTTTGACTGGGCTTATGGACCAACTATATATGATAACCATGTCAATCTCTAAAGCAAGGGTCACCTCCCGAAGTCGCGTCTGGGATTTAAAGTAATTTCAACATATTTTTGTTATCAGATCATTTTAAGAAAACAATTAAGTAATATTGTATTTATGAGATTAGAATTTTGATTGTTGTAAACTAACAAAAATAACCTATCCTCATTTGGGGGAATTAGAAAAAGAAATATACACTTAAATATTACAATAGACAATTTCGAAATGACTATTTTTACTCATTTATAGAGTTATGGTTTATCGTAAGTATATGTGAAAATAAAAAGTTATCCATGCGCAAACTGATATGTGAAACCTTACACCAGGTTTATTGTTTAAAATATGTAACTTTTATGTTGTATATCATTGATGATTGAACAGAGTTCACCCTAGCACAGTCTTTCCTAAAGTCTTACGCAACATGGTAAATTATTGAGCATTAGGCGTGTAAGCAAGGTAAATATGTAGTTTTCAAAATTTTGCTTTTGTATTAGAATGCAAGGTTACATTTCAGTATCGTCATGTTCGAAGTTCGAATTGTTTTGCCTATTTATTGTATGCTATAATTGTTTGCTCATACATGTACTAATATCTGTATTAACTATTGTTAATAGTTGTTCTTCAAATTGTATGGTCTCCGAAGTTTGGAAGACATTAAAAATCTATCTATAATCTAGCTAACAGTCTGAACAATATTCAAACCTCGACGACATATAACAAAATACTGGACATTTCCGAATAGCGAAACTATAAATACACGAGTTTTCAACCGGTATAAAAACGTAAAATTTTAATTTCTGATTTTTTCCAAAATTAACTTTAATTTGACGTATACATTTTTGTTGAGATGGTACATGCCCCAATTCCTCTTCACAATTTCATTACTATCAAGACAGTGCTCTTAACCGATACGCGATGTTGAACATCCATATAAACTTCAATAAATGATATCATATCACAAAATAATTTCAGCTATAGATATTCCGTCTTTCGCTCGTTATTTCAGTATGAAATTATCCGCTATTGGTGCAAAACCCTCAACTGAGAACAAATTGGCTGCCAAATGAATGCTGGAGATGGGCAAAAGAGTACGTCTTGTTCTTTTAACGTGTTAAAAAGATATTTAATCAAATTATTTGATTGTATCGGTCTGACACTCGATTGATATTATGTTTTATGACAGAATAGATCGATAGCGATTCGAATGGAATTAAAGTTGAATGCCGTAACAATCTTTCCGTAGAACCAATGTATCAAGTGCGATACAAGTATTGTTAAAGGAATGTTGACATTCCTTTATGTATTTGAAAGTTAATTGAACGTCGGCACTTGAACCTGGGGTACGAAGTTTTGAACCATATCAAAGACATTATATTCATGTATACAGCACGAATTGGATCTTAATCATTTTCTGCCATATCTGTTGCAAGCAGACGCGATTTTAAATAAAAACTATAGATAGAATGATACCAGAAATCAAACCATACCGCAAAAATATTCCCAAAGTCGGAAAATTCTGCCTTTTTATGACACAATATGAAGAATCAGTTCCAAACTGCGTACCAGCATATGCGTACTCATCATTCATATATAATTCACTATAATAATGTTTAGCCCCCGTTGTAATTTTGCTGGCGTTTCGAAGCTTACTTAGCTTGTCACGTGGCCTCCGGTTTTTAACTATTGACACGATAAAAATTGCGGTAAGGAGGGAGCGTGGCCAAACTTCATCAACTCATTGTGGATTTAATAAATGCTCATATTTCTTTTCGAATGTTTTTTGGGCTTATTCGTTCGATATAGTCAAGATTGTTTCCTATTTTGGGGTTATTATGGCGAATACGGCCTGGCTTTAACATATATTCAAAATGTTAAAATGCAGCTATTTATTCACGTGACTTTCTGTGCAGAAAATATAAAAAATGAGCTGAAACGCTGTATTGCGAACGTTATCGACAACTTATGTTAAACTATATTGTAAGGTTTATGTAGAAATCTTAACCAAGCTAATGTTATGTTTCACAAAAAAATCATGTGTATATCTGCCAGAAACGACACGTGTCAACGCTGATCTATTAATATGTTCAATGAATTGCACTCTATGATGCCACCTTATGTCCTTTCAATAAAATACATTTTTTGTTATTTAGTAATTTTCTATGATTGCAACATAATTATTTGGAAGCATATGTGAAGCCATTTAATTTAATTAAAGTTCAAAAGTCAATATCACTCAGTCATGTTTGTGGTAACATCAGATAGAGTTATGTATGACAAGGCTTAAACTTTATCTGTAATTAATGCATATTTTCATAGATTGAAAAACAATTCTTAAATACACTATTTGAGCTTGTCCTTCTATATTAGTGATTAGTTTTTTTGGGATTGGTTAAGTCTTTATGCTTCTGATGTATTGGTATGTGCGACAATATGTAAGCCTCTGTCTCATTTTGAATGTTCCGTTCCTATAACTGTAACAGTGCTCGTTAAAAAAATATGCAATGTTTTTTATAGTCACTGGTATTTTTTTTGCATAATAATGGCCCCTTTCTTCGTTTGTATTGTAGAGCACATATGCTTGTCGGGTGTATGTATTGTGATATTTCGTAACGTTGACAATGTCCTTTGTGGAATAGGCCCAATGGTCTTTATAATTTTAGAAGAATGTCGTCAAAGCACTTTAATTTGTATATAGAATCGTATATAGTCGCTTTAATACATACTATTAGGATGAACTTAATAACGTTCTTTAAATCGAGTATATACGATTTTAATTGCAATAGTGTATTTTAATCTAAATCGTTAACAAAAAATGAATATGAAAAATGAATGTTGAATAAAATATATTAAAGGCTCATAAAAGGTAACAAATCCAATTATAATGCATATAAAATGGTCTAATTTTTACCGGATTTCAGTTACTCTTGCATAAACCATGATAATAACACAGCTTATATGCAACGTTGTCAAAATTATGGAAGATATACCCGTTTCATAATTGGAAGAGATGTTTACAACGTTGCAACTAACGTGGTGTGTAGCCTCAAAGCGGTGACGTATGCTACAAATAGCCGAAAGAAAATTAAATGTTAATTCTGTTTTAAACATTTTTTTACCAGCAGAAAGTAACTTATTAGATCACTACAAACGTTTTAAGCATTAAGAAGAGACCTACTTTGTGAGTGATACCGGAAAACGTTGAAAATCAACGACATATTTTTAGTGACCTGAGTCACCGGAGCGCTTGCTCTATCCCGAGTAAACAGCGATGTTAATAAATTGACTGTTTGTAAACACAATTGACTTGGAGGACACAGTATTTTGAGCTCAAAACACGTTGTATTGCTCATTTTCTTTATGTTAATGTCCAATAGCATATATATATATTGTTTTTGATAACCTTTATAAATAAAATATGCAAAAAATATTTAAAAATCGGTAATAATTACGGATCGTCACCTTTTATGGGCCTTTAACTATCTTACAATAGTTCCATAAATGAAATTGAGTGAACTTAAAAGAAATTCGTAACGACCTAGTTTTAGCCGATATTGACACGTTTACTCGTATTTGTTGAAGACCAAAATATTGTGTCTATGTGTATTCGGGATTTCCCTGAAGTGGACATGTGTGTGTATATGTTTTTTGTACATAAATGAGTTTTCTATCGGACTGGCGAACATTATTTGTGATGGTATAAAATTCTGATTTCGTTGGCTGTCTGGTTCAACTTCCTTTGAAGTGTTATTCGAGTTGTGTATTCATCAACTTTTATCTGTTTTGCATGTTTCACTAAGATCATATTTACTCGCTTTAAACAGAAACATTCCCTCTACTTATGTGTACATATATAAATGTTATTCGAGGTCATATAAATAATATATTAACCTTGTGTAGTGTTAACACAAACTATTTTTTATTATTTCAATCACCATCGGTTTTCATTTTACTTTCAGAACATTTATTATAATGTGTGAATCTTGACTTTATGTGTATGCTCCTGCATACAGATATTAGTTCAGTTTTGCTTTTATATATGAAAGGGACATTCTTATGTAAACACTTGATTGAACAGTATAGTTCCATGATAAACATATAAATACTTGTTGTAGAGCATTATCGATGTGTTTTTGTATTGATAACGTGTCTTCGTGACCATATCAAATATACACCAAGTGAAATCTATTACGAACATCCAATTCAAAGCTTAAACGCGTATTAGCTTTTCGCATTAGATCATCATGGGAATGTAAAGTTGCAAATACAGTATTTATTCCATCATCACATACTTTATTTTTTAAGTGTATTATATGTAAAACAAATATTTCATGAGCAAAAATATATAATATTCCATATAGAATAACATGATATTATTAGCATGTCAAAAAATGTAATCTTCTTCAAAGGCACAATATACAATGGCCTACATTTTAGAAAGATATTTGGCACATGTTATACGGATAATCTTGTCAACATTGATAGCTTGCTTAACAAACGCGGTTCGTTCCTAACCTACATTCAAACAATTATCTGTTTGAACAACTTCACTATTAAAGGAATCTAGCGTATTGAGCTTTTTATTAAATTAAAAATATCTACGAAGAAATAAAAGATATTTATAAAAAAAAAAAAAACATAGCTCCTTAAAACTGTTCAAAATTTACTTGCTTCAAGAACATATTAAGATTGGTTTAGCAAAGGCAATACACTTAAAATATAATTTATATTCCAAATTAAAACTAACTGTGTTGAAATAACGTATTATTTATTTTTGAGTTTTTCAAAAACTTATGCATTTTTTAACATATTTGTTTCGATAATTTATCATTTGAATAATGTTATTATTGATCGTTTGTTCATTTTGTTTTTATATTCTGAGATTATCAAAATGAATACACGACCAACATTTTTACTTTTTACCAGATCAATTCAGAACAGTAAATCATTCAAGAAAAAACCCATTGACCACAATGCAAAAAAGCTAGATTGTTTTATTACAATTTTATACAGTTTACAGGTACTGCTCGTGTCTCAATGCCTCAAACAATGAGTATTTAACAATTTGTTTAATAAACTATTTACGCATAATAATAATTTTGATAAATGAACAACATTACAAATTTTCACATGCATATCATTTTAAGTAATACAGAAAATTAAATCATGTACATGTATAAGGTGCAAAATGGTCGTTTGTTTCCATTAACATCTTAAATAAATAAGGCCAATAGTTCTTTTTAACTATGTTATTAACTTGTTTACGTGACAAATCTTTGCAATCTTCTTTCATAATTATTTCTTTAGGTGTAAAAGTTAATTGAGCGAATGTGATCGAATGTAACAAAAGGGATCGAACAACTCAACCTTAAATATCGAAAAATGTTTTTTTTAGTCTGGTTAGTGGAAATGAACAACTGGTAAAGCCAGAAAGACAAAATAATAATATGAGAACAGGTTGTACTAGTTAATATAATTATTATGAACATACTTAGGTAAAATTATCTTAAATCTTACATCCGAATAAAATAAACTGATACTTAAACATCATAGTTAAGTTAGAAACAGCTTGGTGCAATCTACAAGCCAATATTGATAAACAATTTTCAGGACAAATAAATGAACAATTACTAAATTACGGATACAATCACACTTTTGAATTAATATTAGTGTCAGAAGGAGTAAATATATTATTTTTCATGTTATACATACCAATAAATTGAGATGGTATACATGGTGTTTTTTTTTTTACTTTTTTAGTTAATGGTCATTTTGAAGATTTCAAACTTAATACATATTTAAGTAATTGTCTAAGTTCTATATCTCAAGTTTTATGATATTAATCAGTGTGCAGAAAACATTAAGCAGTCGCAATTGTTTGAGTACTTGAAACAAAAACATGTTTTAAAGCCTAATATCTATTTCGTGAACGGTGTCTCCTTCATCTTTTTACATAGTTCATTATCAAAACGTAAACCGGCACGTCAGTTGATTTTTTTGTAAATTGTTTCCGAATTAAGATCAACATTCAAACATGTATACCATTATATAACATATACGATAAAACCTTTCTTTAATGAAGTGCACCAAAATTCTTTAATTATGTATAATTCATACAAGAGTAACGAATATTTTTATAGAGTATAAAATTAGTTCATTTATTAGCACAGGTATAACATAAACTGTGTTTTAAGTATGATTGTATCATCACGTATAAATCATTACGTTATACAATAACATATATTTAAAAATAATGTATATTGCCTTTGTGCTACGAGTAAAAGGTGCACTATGGTGTGCGTTTGCGTTGAAACGAATAAAAACAGATAATATGTCAACATAAAATATCACAATATCAACATGCATGAAGAAATGTTCAACCTCTATTAGGTACACTTCGACAACAGATTATGTTTTACCTGCACGATTTTGCACAATATAGCAGTAGACCTCTTTGTAACAGATTGTCATGTGTAATTTATCCTCTGCCGGTTAGTATAAACTACAGTTTCCGGTCTAGGTTTTATATTAAGATCCTCTGGAATTTTAAAGTTCTTCGGCAACGAACTTGTTCTGCGAATAGTTTCAGAGCGTTTCCGCCAAACACTGTACGTCTGCTGAGTGCCGCCACCTGCACGAGCCCATGGGCGTTCGTAACGACTCGTTATCTCAACGGCGCGTTTAGCGTTGTCTATGAACTTCTTATATTCAGGTTGAGCCTTCACCTTCGCAGATATGTTCGGAAATATGGCCTTGGCTACACGACCTTGAGTTTCCGCCCGTTTTGTCCTATCGTGCATTTTTGCGATATATTCTTTAGTCTTCTTTTCAAGATCGCTCATTGTGATTCGATTCACTTTGCGTTTCTCTAAGAGAGGTTGTTGCTGATTCGTCTCAGGATGTTGTTTGCTGACCGGTTGCTTTATGATCGGCGAAGTCCGTTGTGAAGAGGATGTACCAGACACAGTAGTTGGATCTCGGGAAGACGGATTAAGTCTCGGAGATATTAAGTTTTCCGAGGCGGCTTTGAACTCGGTACTGCTAGAGATCTGTCTGAGTGCTCCGTCGCGTTCAAACGGAAGTTCGTACAACGTCTCTTCCACAATTCCTTCGTCACATGAATCATCGTTATATTCGTTATTGATATCGTCAAAAACGTCCACAATAATGTTATCGCTAAACGTAACTCGAAGATTTTTACGTTTTGACAAACTCGAGGTCTGGAAGGATTGGTCGGTATCGTCCCGTGTCTCGTCGTCGATCTCAATGTAATCAAACAGCCTCCGTTGCTGCGGAGGGGATGAGTGCACGGTAACCTTCGCTTCGTAATTGTCCATGTAGTAAGAGCTTTCCTTCGAGACCTGCTTCGACGGCAAACCTGAAGGTTCAGAGTCCTTCATTTTAGAAACGTTGAACAATAAGTGTGCTTGTGTTTAGGTTTAAATACGAATGCATATGACAGATATTTGTCTAACACTTAGAACCGTCGAATACATTAGAACTGACCCAAGAAGACCTTATGCCCTCCGTAGAATTCACATATGTGTTTCAAAACTTAACACACAATATCGCTTTTATTAATCTCAATCTTTCACCCGATGTAGTTTTTAGAAGACGTATCTAGTACAATGGCCCGTATATCTAAGATCTGACTTTAAATTATATTAGTACAAATCATACATTTTAATTAAATTCGACACTTTCTTTACAAGTTTTAAAATGTATATTACTAAGCATATTTGTAATCGACATGCTCTAGAAACCTTTGACAGAACATCACTTTCAATTAATATGGCACTGTAAAAAACTATTGTACAGAACGGCAAGTGGGATTTCAAGTTATTATAAACTATCCTGTGATCATGTTTTATATGATCTTCAAATACTTCAAACAACTGTTAAGGCACCACCGTAAGATCCTTGATGTTTGCTTGTGATATCTGAAAAATTATTTAAACACTTCATCCGAAGTCGCTTTTACGTAAGTACTTCTTAATTCAAGTTAATTGAGACCCTATTGACTTTTAGTTTGTTAAAAAAATGTTCACACACAAATAGTCGCTTCAAAATTTAGATCCGGTTCCTGTCTTTAGGTGTTCCAATATTTTCTTTCACTTGATTTGCGGTCGTTTGTCAAAAACAAACACAATATTTTGATATAAGTCTCAATCAATATTCTTATGGCATTGCGTGTTTACATGCCGACACTTACAATTTATCATGAACAGGTACGCAATATCCCGAGACCTTTGAGACTTTGCGATAACACTTTTGTTTTCAGCTGCGTTTCTATCACAGACGGGACTTTTCTTCAGGCGAAACTATCAATCGTTATACATCGACTATCTCCGGAATCCTCCGTAAGATAGGATTTAGCAAATATATCGTCCGCTGATCAAGAGTGGCGAAACTATATGTCGACGCGACCTTTCCACATAAGTCAGTTCTGAAGCTGCAGTCATTGATATGTCCTGATTAAATATTTAATCCTTTCTAAATCCCATCGTATATCGCTTCTTCGTTGTTTTTGTTGAATTTATTGCTGATATTGTCGTTTAGTCCTCAAGAAGCTTATGTCCCACATGCATGCACCAATGTCTCTGAAATAAACAGTTGCAATTTGAATTTTAGTCTGACAAAGAATTCGTTCTTTCATAACAAGGAGACATCAATCTATAATAGCGAAGCAAAATATTATATTTAAAATAATTATCCAATATAAATAGTTCGTTGCATTTAAACCATTATTATAGTGATTCGATTATCTCTTAACCTTTTACAAATACAACGAATTATGTTCAAGGCCTTATAATAAACTTAATGCCGGAACGGCAAACAAACGAATTGAATAGTAAACTTCTTCGAGTGTAAGCTCTCTATTTAAATTGAAATCTTTATCAACTACTTCAAGGCAAACGACTACCCACTGTTGATAGAATACTAAGCCTATAGGATTCGGGTCGGTTAATCATTGCTAACGTCGTGCTCAATGCCATGTTCTTTTGTTGTTAAGAGATAATATCAAAACCCTTTATAACGAGAGACTTTAATTTACTTCTCTTTATCGGCAATGAATCTTTCATCCTTTCATTCAAAAGTTATTGTCAAAATATCGTAACGAAGCTTGTAACATTAGTCAATAGTGTCATATAAAATTGTTTATATTGCCCATAAACAAGTGGCTTTTGTGTGCCTTTTAGAGTCATATTTTACACAAATTTTTACTTTCGCAAAACTGTCAAGAATAGAACCTCATTTATCAAATTATAAAGTATTAATAAATGTGGGTGATGGGTATAGGATCATAGTGAAATATATTGTCATGTCAGTGAATACTAAACGCTAAATTCGAACGTAATTGATTAGCTGGGACAATAACGTTTTTATTAAACCCCTAATGGAATACATTTTTCACAGATCATAGTTAAACGTGCATGTGTTTTTCTTCACATTATAAGCGAGGTGTGTAATCGAGACCCGGTTTCGACATGCAATGAAGCCATATTTGTTCACAGATCAAAATAAGTGAACGATTTTCCAAAAGAAAGTGGCTTGTTGCATCGGTATGATTTTTCATAAATTTCAAATGTTTTATCTAATATGTTTAAAAAAGACCATGTAAATAAAATAATCCATTATCATCAGATTGAAGTTGACTGAATGTCCATCACTTAATCAGTGAATTTGTCCGTCCGTCCATCCGTTGTGTTTTTATGTCTTCCGAAGGGAACTTATTGTGTCATATATTAATCGCATCTTCCGTTCGCCTGTCCGTTCGTCCCGCTGTATGATAACAGTATAACTTGCAAGGTATTTAAGGGTTACTTCGCATGTTGGTGGTGGTATATTTGGCCTTTCATGTTAAAAAAGAAAACACGACGGTCCCATTTTTAAAGGATCATCTTACACAACAAAATACAAAATATTGAAAACAGTAAAAACTATAAACTACGATTTGATAACTTCTAATCGTGTAGTGACTGTACATGAGATAGCTATTGATGCCTAAGAAGGCAAACGACATGTACCCAATGGGAATTTTCCGCTCCCAGCATTGGTATTGTATAGTCCGTTCGCAACAAGCGTTTTCGAACCTAATCTTCAAATGTATTTCTCACAAACACGATTGTTTTGAATGGAATTTACGTTATTAACATAAATTGTTGTGGCTTGACCGGGGTTTCAAATTGTATGCAAAGTATCAAAAGTTAACGATTTAAAACATTTCGATATAACACTTTAATAGTTTAGTTCCAATTTAAGAATTATGTGAAAGCCAACACTTTAAATATGACACCGCTACGCCTTTGCTTCGGAACAAAAAAATCAAATAATCTATCATATTTGAACCAATCAGTATTTTCGTGAACTCATACCCACAATTATATCAGTAAATAAGGCGTTATCGGATTTAATATTGCCTCCTTCCAATTATAAAATTAAACCGATTTTGCTTTCGCCGTCTTTTGTGTTAATAATTTATGTGGGTCGATAGTTCATTGTGGAAGCTAGTCGGCTTACGGGAATGACTTCAATCATGTTCCAGTATAATATCAAAACGAATATAATTGAGACATTAAACACTAGTTTATGTATTTAGTTAGCCTTATCGAAGATAATGTTACAGATAAGTTGACAGTTATTCAACCATTTATTTCAATAATTCGACTGCAACTATTTTTCTTTTCTTCTTAGATGGTATATACTATTTCAATGTAATTAACAGAAAAATAAATCAAACTATATATACAAATAAACAGATTTGACGTTAATAATTTTCCGGTAACTCGATATTGATTTATGATTGACTGTATCTTCAAGTTATTCAATTATTCGTGTAATCTTTGTTGACATTTGTGATTTCTCTTTGATAACATGATTAATTGTGTATGACCCAAGTTTTAACTGTTCAAATAAAGCATTGCCTCTGCGATCGAGAAATCTTCAATGACACTTCGTAATGATACTTCTCGCTCTTTTTGCAATTTTAAAATGTACAATTATAAGTTTTAAAACCACTGAACCAATATCAAAACATTATTATCCGATATCTTATTGCACGCGTTTCATTTCATATATGCATACTATCCAAGTACTAATTATTTACCTTTTTTAATCCGACTGTGTCCGAAGATATAACAAAAGTATGACATGTCGAGTGTTTTGTCACCTGTCTGTTGAATTAAAATATACCACCAAATGAAGGATAAACTAATGCACATTTATAAGTACAGACAAGGCTATTTGCTTAACAGATTAGGATTGACAGTCTGTTTTGACTGGGCATATATGGGCCCACCATATCTAATAACCATGTCCATTTCTCAAGCAAAGGTCACCTCCCGGATTCGCGTCTGGGATTTTAAGTTATTTCATCATTTTTGTCATATCAAGTCATTTTAAGAAAATAATTTAGTAACAATGCATTGAGAGGGTAGAATTTTGATAAGCTTTGATAAAAAATAAACCAACCTAATTTTGGGGAACTAATAAAGAAATATACACTTAACTATTGTAATTGCATAAAATATGTGTTAGTTTTTATAGAGTTATTAAATACACATAAAAGGAATGTGTTACTTCACTGATCTAGCTTTTTAAAACATGCTTGGGCTCAAGAAATGCCACTGTTACCACTTATACTCCAAAATGAGTGTTAAACTTCATAATATTACTGCACATGCTTATTATTTTATTTCATTTATTTACTTTTTTATTTATCCCAAAAATGAACACAAATTGGCTGCCAAATGAATGTCGAAGATAGGTAAAAGAGTACCGTCATTACTCTTAAATTTGGACACTCTAAATTTTCTGAAAACCCCTATTTGGCCAAAATAAATATTTTTCCTGACTCTTAATATTCGGACATTCCTGTTTTCATCCTTAATTAATGACTCTTAATTTTCGGAAGTATATTTTACAGCGCTATTTTGCCAGATTTTGCCATGAATTCGCTTATCTGGTGTCACTTCGATCATTCGTTTTTTATGACCGGATTGACACAATGGACACTATACATATTGCAAACCAGTCTCAGATCGTCAATGTATTATTTATAGTGTCTCAAAATTTTCGGACATTTGTCTTTTTTGACTATTTTTCGTATCTAAATTTTCGGACACGAAAAAGATTAATTATTTTTAAGTGTCCGAAACCTAGTTACGGTACGTCTCGTTCTTTTGACGGGTTAAAAAAAGCGTGTTATCAATTTTTTTGATTGTATCGGTCTGACACTCCATTGATATTATGTTTTATGACAGAACTGATCAAAAGTGATTCGAATGGAATTAAAGTTGAATGCCGTAACAATCTTTCCATAGAACCTAGGTATCAAGTGCGATACAAGTATTGTTAAAGGAATGCTGATGTTTCTTTATGTCTTTGAAAGTTAATTGAACGTCGGCACTTGAACCTGGGGTACCACGTTTTGAACCATATTAAATACATTATATGTACATAACGATTTGGACCATGATAAGTTTCTACCATATCTGTTGCAAGCAGGTAGAGAGAGATTTAAATAAAATCCTGCATCCACAGTTTATCAGATCAGAACAGAACATATCTTTATTTAACTCAAGTTACATTTGCAACATATGAGTATTCAGAACAATATAGTCATATAAACATAATTTTCATATGACATGGTTAGGTAAGATCTACTTAGAAAAATAAGTAACATACATTTTCCTAGGTAATAATTATTTAGGGAGTTGGAAAGGGGGGTGGGTGTCCAGTTGATTTTTGACCTAGTTATTTGACTTTAACCTGGGCGTAGTACATTTTAAATGTATAGTGACCTCAAATATTGAAACAGACTATAGGTTATTGACAAGCGCGTGGCGAAGTAATTGACGGGTGATGTAGACATGGTCACGTGATTTAATCAGGTCAGTGTAACAGACATGAGAGTTTTGTTGACATGTGCGACTCACGCTTGTTTAACAATTTTGGAGTTTTTTCAAAGCATGTGGAATAATCTTGTGATTTTCACCGGATATATCTGTGAACATTCTTCAAGTATTAACCAGAGGCACCACATTTGGACCTGTACAATGGTGAGTTTAATATTCTCATGTAATTGATAATGTGTAGCAGTCTAGCTAGGATACTGCAGAAACGAGAGTTATGGTGTCTGTTCAACAAAATTAATTGAACATGGTACAAAATATTAAAACCTCGATATTACAAGCAAACAGACGGCGGCTGAATGCACAATAGGTAAAGAAAATAAGTACATGTAGTTCTTAATATGTGTGTTACACTATAACTAGGATGCACTGTTAAAAATACATGCTATGCATGCGCATAAGTTTAAGAGCAAAAATTAAATCAACAATAGTATCATACTAGTATATTACAGCACTTGTAACTATAGGATTGGTGTAGTGCATAGGCACTTGAAACGATGATCATGTTATACAACACAGTGTGACATTTTCTTGCAAAAATTAAATCAACAATAGTATCATAGTAGTATATTACAGCACTTGTAACTATAGGATTGTTGTAGTGCATAGGCACTTGAAAAGATGATCATGTAATACAACACAGTTAGACATCTTCTTGCATTGAGAATTAAAAGTAACTATGCGTACACAACTCAACTTATATAATATGCATGGAAGAGACATATAACAATGTTTATAAATTAGTGTAGCAATTTTTAGGTACTTGAAAATAATTAAATTATCTAGAAACTGTATTCATTCGTATTTGCATGAATTTGGAGGTGTTTTTTAATACAATAGTTGAAGAACTTAATAGTAATTCTTTGTATTTTAACTTATTTGATCTGCAGAAGTAATATTTCTTAATATATGTTTTCCTATCTGACTCAAAGAATGGGCATTTCAGCAAAAAATGGAATTCATCTCCTACATCATTAAGATTACAGAGTGTACATTTTCTCTCGGAAATATCAATATTTTCCCATCTACCAGTTTCTATTGGAAAGTTATGATTCCCAGTTCTAAATCGTATCATAATTATTAATTCTTGTTCACTTAATTTCAGCAAATAATTTTCAAGATTCATATTGTCTTTTATAAGTGAGTAATTTATACCCTTACTAGAGTTAGCTAGAGATGTATGCCAACTTTGGACATTTTGACCTAAAAGGCTATCCTTTACTTTATATTTAACAGTTGTGTCCCTTATATCATTTTGATGTAGCCAAATATCATTTCTCTCAGTGTCAACGAGTATAGATTTATTTTTTTATCCATTTTGACTCAAAATCTGGCAGATTAAGCATATATTGGTAAATCCTAAAAGCTATTTTACTTTGTTTTCCTGTAATAAGTCTATTCCAATATCCTATCATTCTACTCTTAATAGTGATTTCAATAGGGTACCGACCTGATTCAGCGTACAACATATACAATGGTGTGCTTTTTCTGAGATGAAGTACTTTGCTAAGGAATTCAAAGTGGATTTTTTCTAGCAGTGTACAATCTTCATATCCCCAAATTTCTGAAGAGTATGTTAAAATTGGTATTATAGTATTATCAAACAGTTTAAATATTAAGTCAATTGGTAAATTTAAATTGTAAATACGTTTATACAGTAAGTGAATAGCTTTTCTAGCCTGCTGTGCAAGATGTTTGCTGGTTGTGAGGAAACTGCCAGACTTTGCAAAAAAGGTACCTAAATATTCATAGCTTTTAACAATTTCTAGTGCTGTATCACCAATTTTAAAGGAATAATTTCTGTCAACTCTTGTCCCAAATATTATAACTTTAGTCTTACTTATGTTTATATTCATATTCCAAGTATCACAATATTGAACAAAATCATTTAAGCAATTTTGTAATTTAATGGGGTCCTCTGCTAGCAATACTGTATCATCGGCATATAATAGTATTAGGATTTTCAAGAAGAACTCTGCCTAATTTTCAGTGTGTGAAAAATCTATTTCTGAGTGACCTCTATTTACTTATGCTTCTAAGTCATTTAAGAATAGTGATAACAGCACAGGAGAGAGATTTTCACCCTGCCTAACTCCACAATTGCATCCAAAAAAGGGGGATTTTTCACCATTTAAGGAAATACATGATTTGATATTAGAGTACATATTTTTTATTATATTAAAAATTGTGCCATTGATATTAGTTTCTAGTTATTTTTGCCATAGCCCTACCCGCCAAACAGAATCGAACGCTTGAGAAAAATCTATAAACAAGCAAAATAACTTCTTTTTTTGTTGTCTAAGTCTTAATATTTCAACAATTGAATTTAATGTGAAAATGTGATCTAGTGTTGAGTAGCTTTTTCTAAATCCTGTCTGATTTTCATTAAGTTTATTATTATCTTCTAAAAAATTATTTAGCCTATTATTTAATACAGATGTGAAGAGTTTGCTGACACAACTTAATATGGTTATTGGGCGGAAATTTTCAGGGGCTTGTCGGTCACCTTTATTTTTATATATAGGGATAATAGTTCCAAGAGTCCATTTACTAGGCAGGATTCCTGTGTCCATAATCAGATTGAAAAGGTTAACATAAAAGGGTAACAATGTATGGCTGGTTGCTTTTATATATTCATTTAAAATGTTATCTAGTCCAGCTGCTTTACCATTTTTTAGAGATTTGATGCATTTAGTGATTTCTTCTGGGGTGATTAGCGAGTTTAGAATATTGTCTGAGTTATTAGCTATATTAAGATTATTTATGATGTTGGTTTCATCCGTGTCATGATTATAGTTATTGCTAGCTTGTTTAAAATGTTCATACATGGCTTCTTATGTTGGCATTTCTGTGGACTTCTTTTCATTAATTCTATTAAGATATTTCCAGTAGTCTTTTGGGCGTTTACTCTGCATATTTCTTAATTTATTTTTATTATTTCTATTATATATATTTATATATTTATTCATTGTACTTATATATTTTTTACATAATGATTTAAGTATAAGTTAATTTTCTTCAGATGGGTTATTATTATATTTTGTCCTTGCCTTGTTATAGCGCGTTTACGCCTTTTTGCACTGTATTCCAAACCATGGCTTATTTTTATTATGTTTGGTAACATATTTATTACTTTTGGGCGGAAATGTTTTTACAGCACTATTTATAAATATTGAGTTTAAATTTTCTGTTACATTATCGAGATAGGATTGGTTAGCTGACTCTTTATTATCTGTAATATTCCTAATGGTATTATTTATTTCATCATCAGGTATATTTGAAACGAACTCATCTATTATCCCATTTAGGTACATTTGGCATGTTAGACTTACAATCTTCAGTTTTTTTATTTATCAAGTTAAAGTTACAGTCTAAGAGTGCATGACTATCTGAATATAGATTATCAAGTTCGATAATATTGAAGTCATTAAGTAGAGTATAGCCGTCTAGTGAACATATTGCATAGTCAATTACAGATATATTTCTAAATGTCATTTTACCTATACCACTATCTTCGCCGTATCTGCCATTCAGTATTATTAAATTGTTATTCTTACAGTTATAGATTAACTTATAACCGTGGTTATTTTTCTTCTTATCCTGTGATTTACGATAAAGCTTAATGCCATAATGTTCCATGGCTGCCTTTTGGTCTAAAAAAATAATAGTATCATAATCAAAATAAAAAATGTCTGCTAAAAAATCGTCGCATATCGTGAAATCTACCATTTCATGCGTTTGAGCATTATGATCTCCAAAAATATACATATGAATATTTGTTACATATATTTGAAATCTCGTGTTCAAACAATTCATATTCATTATTGTTATAAAAACGTGACGTCATTGGAGGCACATAGACTGTACCAAATAATAGATCCTCGTCTAAATTTGTAAATTTACTACATAATTTTAACCACATTAAGTAGTCACATTGAGTTTCAATCACTTCAATATATAGAAATATACAGTTTTTAACAAATGCTCCCATGCCGCCGGATTTTCTAAGTGTTATTTGCTTTCTAGGTATATTAATGTAAGTGTAACCGTCAATTTTGATCACATCATACTGATCAAGTTTAGATTCCGATACAAAACATATGTCATAGTCATGTATAAGGGAGATAAATTCTGGAAAGTTCGAACGCCTTTTAAGGCCGCATACATTAAGCGAGCCCAATTTAAGAGTTTTCATATTAATATGTTGGCGTTTCTTACAGTCAAAGCGGTTGATCGGGACATCGCCCCCAACATCCTAAGTGGTCGCTATTTCCGGAGGTTTATCACTCGGTGGCGTCGGAGCGGGAGCGACACCCGCCGGGTCCATATTAGTAGAGGATATTTGTGGACGTGGTAGCGATACGTCACCTGACTTTGTTTTTGAAGCCAACTGCGTCTTCACTGAACTAGCGTTGGCAATATTGACAATTGTCGCCGCTAGAGAGCTGTTCGTACTTTTTGTGCGTTGCGAGCGATTGGCTTGGAGTTGCGAGGAGGTTAAAGTAGCACTTTGATTTGTATTAGTGCTAGCCACTCGGTTTGTTGCTCGGCGCTCTCGGCTTGTAACGGCTGGTGAATGCACGCGCTGGCGGGCACCATCACTACGTGTAAGTGACTTTGGTTTGCGCGCAGTAGAAGGCGAGTGTTGTGACATCGTGTGACCTCGGTCTGATTGGTATTTGACGCTGCTGTAGATCTAGACGTCATCTGGAGGGATGGGGTACTTGGACACTCCTTATCCGTGGCTGAACGTGATGTCTGATTATGAGCTGCTGAAAACTGAAAGATACGTGCATTTGGTTCCGCTGTGCTTTTTCGTGAGTCAGACATTGAAAAATTGAACACTCGTATGGAACTCTGGACATTTTGCCGAGGGACTGACGATTGTTGTTGGATTCCATTCACAATAGGGTCAATACTTCTCATATTGATCAACCTGTTTTGATCAAGGGTGGAGAACCAGTCTGGTAATTCATCTCGGATCACCTGCTTGTCAAGTACCAGTTTAGCAGGGTACAGCATTTGAACTTTAGAGTTAGGATGTTTTGATTTGAGATCATGGAATTCTTGCCATAGTCGCTTACGTGCTAGGCGAATCTCTAGCGGGAAGTCCCTATATATAGAGTACCTTGTACCCTTCAATCGGTAGACCCTACTCATTACAAGTTCAACGTCCGGAAAGTCCCGAAAACACACAATAATTTGCCTTGAATTTATTTGTTTGAATTTTCCACATCGATGTGCTCTAACCAGGTACATATTGTCACTATCAAGACTCAAACATTCACTCAATATCGTACGGACTACGCTAAAACAGTTTTCATTTTTCGTTTCACCAACACCAAAAAACAATAGATTATTTCTTTTGTTTCTGGCCTCACTATCTATCGACCTAAAAGCTAATGTTTTTATAAGTAGACTTTGTGTATTTACATTCGTGGTGACCTCATTCAGTTTCTTATTTATATGTGTAATGTTCTCATTTTGTGAGGCAAGTAGTTGTTTGGTATGACTTGTATCTGCTTTGATAGATTTCAGTTCTTCATATATTAACGACAGTGATTTACTCAAGGAGTTCTCATCCACAACAAGTGCCAAATGTTCACCTGTATCTCTCTTGCGCCTTTTTACATTTTCCCAGTGACCTTCATCGGGGATATCATCAAGTTCATTCATGCTAGTTGCCATATTAGACCGATATAAAGCAGTTTAACTGTAGTAATTTCAGAGGATTAAATCCAGTATTATTGTTCGGTATTGAAACCGACACATTACCCAATAATTGGATGGGATAAGCTTCTACTAGCACAGCTGATAGACGGTGAGCGAAATTCACGAAATTCACGGTGAGCGAAATTTACAATGTTACATTCCTATGAATAATTGCATACATATGTCACAAATATTGTCAAAAATCCTTCAAATATATCATCACTATGCGATAAAAATATAATATTAATATTTAGAATTCACTTATCTGTAAATATGTCCAGTTTTGACCATCTTTGGCAAATTTATCCTTCACATATTCACGAAAATACGAGAGCTCACACAAACGTGACTTCCCTCACACAACATATTAGTTTCAGATGTATCAATGAAAGTGAATGACTTCCTGACATCGCCGAACAAAAGATTAGAAGAATAAAGCAATCGTCATTTTAAAACTGACAACAATATCACAAGGTGCTCGATATAACTGTTTGCTCAATCTGTCAGATTATGCTTTTTAACTACTCCTACATTAAATTCCTCCTAACACGTGTTCAAGTTACATCCGTCGTAAACGCATCACTGTAAACATTTGACAAATGATGATATATTTAAGCAATAATACGTTCGACATTTACACTCTTATTGGCAAGACTCATATTTTCAATAGAGAAATCTGACACATGCCATTTTTGCAACACTATACGTATAGTTGGAATGATAACAGCAAAAATATTCCCAAACTCGAACAATTCAGCCTTTTTACGAAAAAATAGGAATAATCAGTTCCAAAAATGCGAACCAACACATGCAGATTCATGATTCATCATTTATATATAATCCACTATATAAGGTTTAGCCCCGTTTAAATCAAACAGCTTCCAAACATATAATAGCACATTTTATAGATTTAGCCGTCAATAGCTTTAACATAACAATATAAACACTTTTTTAAGAATCAGTTAACGATACAATACTTCTTAAGTCCCCTATCACAAATACTGGAAACGAGGTAAAAGTAGTTCCGATTCTTTACTTTTACACGAATCATTAAAATAGTTAATTCCATTTAGAACATGAAAATGCAAGGACAGGTGCGATTTTGCAGCTTTAAGAGTGGGTCCCACTTTTGTTTATTTAACAATTATAAATAAATATTGACACGATAAAAATGGAGGTAAAGCGAAAACGAGGTAGGAACTTATGAATGCTCATGTTTCTTTTCGAATTTTGGGGCTGTTAAGTTTTATATAGTCATGATTTTTCCTTTTTGTGGGTTATTATGGCGGATATGGCCTGGTTTTTACATACATTCAAACAATAAAAATGCAGCTATTTATTCACGTGACTTTCTGTG
The DNA here is from genome assembly GCA_007657795.1 of Dreissena rostriformis. Classification (NCBI taxonomy): domain Eukaryota; kingdom Metazoa; phylum Mollusca; class Bivalvia; order Myida; family Dreissenidae; genus Dreissena; species Dreissena rostriformis. Next base: position 51,792 of record VMBQ01002617.1, read on the forward strand.
CATAAATTTGCAAATTAGTTTCGACGATGTGCTGCAAACGTTGGCGACAACTTATTTTTAACTATATTCTTACATTTATGAAGATATGTAAAAAAGCTAGTATGTTACACACAAATTAATGGGTATTTCTGTTAGAAACGACACGTGTCAGCGTTTATCTATTAATATGTTCAACGCATTGAATTATATGATTCCACTTTATGTCCTTTCACTAAAATAAAAGAACGCGATTTTGTTTTGATTAAGTAATTGTCCATGATTGCAACATAATTATTCCGAAGCACATTTGAAGCCATTTAATTTGAATTAAGTTAAAAGGCCAATGTCACTCAGTCATGTTTGTGATAACATCAGATAGTGTTATGTACGACAAGGTTATTTTCATAGATTGAAAAACAAATCGTTAGACCACTATTTGAGCTTGTCATTCATCATAAATGATTCGTTTCTGGGATTGGCTAAGTGTTTATGCTACTGATATATTGGTGTCATTCTGTGCGACAGTATATAAGTTTATAATTGTGCCACTGTCTCATTTTGAATGTATCGCTCCTATAACTGTAAGAGTGCTCGTTTTAAAAATATGCAATGTCTTTTGCAGTCACCGGTATTTTTTCTGCGTCAATATGCCCCCTTTCATCTTTTATATTGTAGAACACATTTGCTTGTTGGGTATATGTATTTTGATATTTAGTAACGTTGAGAGTGTCATTTGTGGAATAGGCCCAATAGTCTTTATAAGCTTAGAAAAATGTCGTGAAACCACTTTAATTTTAATATAAAATCGTATAAAGTCGCTTTAATACAGAATATTAAGATGAATGTAATGGCATTTTTTAATTCGAGTTCATACGATTGTTATGTCAACATTGTATTGTAATCTCAATCTCAAACCAAAAATGAATATGTAAAATGAATGTTGAAGAAAAAAAATAACTATGTTATAATAGTTCCATACATGAAATTGTGTTTTCTTAAATGAAATTCATAACGACCATGTTTAAGCCGATACCGACACGTTTACTCGTATTTGTTGCAGAACCGAATAGTGTGGCTATGTGTAGTCGGGATTTCCATAAAGTGTACATTTTTGTACATAAATGAGTTTTCTACCGTACTGGCTTTAATTATTTGTCATTGTATAACATTTCGTTGATTTTCTTATTCAACGCCTTTTGAAGTTTTAATCTAGCTTTTTATATTCATCAACTTTTATCTGTTCTGATTTTTTTTAATAAGATCGTATTCGCTCGCTTTAAACATAAACATTTCCAATACTAATTTGAACACATATATTTACCTAGTGTAGTGTATACACAAACACTATTTATTATTTCAATCACCATCGGTTTTCATTTGACTTTCAGAACATTTATTATAATGTGTAAATCTTGACTTAATGTGTATTTTCCTGCATATAAATATTATTTCAGTTTTGCATTTATAAATGGAATGGTTATTCTTATTTAAACACTTAATTGAACAGTATAGTTCCATGATAACCTTATTAATACTTCATGTAGAGCATTATCAATGTGGTTTTTAATGATAACGTGTCTTCGTGTCCATATCAAATATACACAAAGTGAAATCTACTACGCACATCCAATTCAAAGCTTTAACGCGTATTAGCTTTTCGCATTAGATCATCATGGGAATGTTAAGTTGCAAATAGAGTATTTATGCAATCAATACATACTTCAAATGATATTTTATTTTTCAAGTGTTTTTATTATATATAAAACAAATATTCATGAGCAAATATATAGAATATTCTATATAGAATTACATGATCATTATTAGCATGTATAAATATGTCATATTTTTCAAAGGCACAATATACAATGGCCTACATTATAGAGAGAGATTTGGCACACGTTATATGGATAAACTTGTCAACATTGATATCTTGCTTAATAGACGCCGTTCGTTCCTAGTCTACATGTACATTCAAACAGTTATCTGTTTGAACAACGTCAATATTAAAGGAATCTAGCGTAATGAGCCTGTTATTAAACATCATTACGAAGAAATAAAAGATATTTATTTTTAAAAAAAGACGCATAGTTCCTTCAAACTGTTCAATATGCACTTGCTTGAAGTACATATTAAGATTGTTTTAGCAAAGACAATACATTTTATATATATTGTATATTCAATATGAAAACGAACTGTGTTATTTATTTATTTGCGAGTTTTTCAACAATAGTTGCATTTTTTAAATATATTTGTTTTGATAATTCATCAATTTAATAATGTTATTATTGATCTTTTTTTCAGTTTATTTTTATATGCTGAGACTATCAAAATGAGTACCCGACCAACAATTTAACTCTTAACAGACCAATTAAGAACGGGAAATCATACAAGAAAAATACCATTGACTACAATGCAAAGAGCCTAGATTGTTATATCACAATGTAATACAGTATACAGGCACTGCTCGTGTCACAATTCATTAGACAATGAGTATTTAACAAGTTGTTTAAGCAAGTATTTACGCATAATAATAATTTTAAATAAATGAACAACATTACAAATTCTCACATGCATCTTATTTTAATTAATACATAAAATTAAAATCATGTTTGTATAAGGTGCAAAATTGTTGTTTGTTTCCACTAACATCTTAAATAAATAAGGTCGGTAGTTCTTCTTAACTTTTGGATTAACTAGTTCACGTTACAAATCGTCACAATCTCCTTTCAAAATTATATGTTTAGATGTAAACATTAATTGAGCGAATATGATGGAATGTAATAAAAGTGATGCTCAATCTGGAATATCGCAAATTAGTTTAGGGACGACATGAAACGTGTATTATTTAGTATGGTTAGTCGAAATAAACAACTGCTTACGCCTTATTGATGAATAGAAAACAACAAATATAATATGAGAACAACTTTGAGTACTTAATATAAGTATTATGAACATAATAAGGTAAAAGATAATCTTGCATCCGAATAAAATATACTGATACATTAAAATCACAGTTAAGTTAGTAACAGCTTGGTACAATGTACAAGCCAATATTGATAAACAATTTACATGAAAAAACATGACCAATACTACACAAAATTACTGACGCAAAAACCTTATTGAAACAAGATGAGTGTCAGTAGGCGTACATATATGATATTATTTTTCATCTGAAACATACCAATAAACTAAGATGGTATAAATGTTGTTGTTGTTTTTTTTGTTTAATTTTTTAGTAAATGGTCATTTTGAAGATTTCAAACTTAATATATATTTAAGTAATTGTCTTAGTTCTTTATCTCATTTTTAGCATATTAATAAGTGTGCAGAAAACATTAAGCATTCCGAATTTGTTTAGTACTTAAAAAACACATTTTTTAAAACCTAATATCAATTTCGAGAACCGTGTCTCCTCATCTTTTTACAGAGATCAATATCAAAATGTAAACAGGTACGTCCGTTGATTATTTTGTTAATTGTTTCCGTATTAAGATCAACATACAAACATGTAAACCATTATATAACAAAAACGATAATGGTGTATAACCTTTCTTTAATGAAGTGCACCAATCTTTAATTATGTATTATTAATACAATAGCTTCGAATATTTTGTTATACAGTATTTAATTAATCATTTATTAGCACATGTTTAATATAAATTGTAGTTTAATGATGATTGTATCATCACGTTTAAATTATTATATAATACAATAACATATATATAATAATAATATATATATTGTCTTTGTGCTACGAGTAAAATTAGCACTATGGTGTGCGTTTGCATTGAAACGAATAAAAACAGATAATAGGTCAACATTAAAATATCACAATATCAAGTGAACATGTTTGAACAAATGCAAAACCTGTATGAGTTGCACTTCGACACAATTTTATGTTTTACCCGCACTGTTTTGTACAATATAGCAGTACACCTCTATGAAACAGGTTGTCATGTGTAATTTATCCTCTGTCGGTTAGTATAAACTACAGTTTCCGGTCTAGGTTTCATATTTAAGTCCTCTGGAATTTTAAAGTTCTTTGGCAACGAACTTGTTCTGCGAATAGTTTCAGAGCGTTTTCGCCAAACACTGTACGTCTGTTGCGTGCCGCCACCTGCGCGAGCCCACGGGCGTTCGTAACGACTGGTAATCTCAACGGCACGTTTAGCGTTGTCTATGAACTTCTTATATTCAGGTTGAGCCTTCACTTTAGCAGAGATGTTCGGAAATATGGCTTTTGCTACACGACCTTGGGTCTCCGCCCGTTTTGTCCGATCGTGCATTTTTGCGATATATTCTTTAGTCTTCTTTTCAAGATCGCTCAATGTGATTCGGTTCACTTTGCGTTTCTCTAACAGAGGTTGTTGCTGATTCGCCTCAGGATGTTTGCAGACCGGTTGCTTTATGATCGGCGAAGTCCGTAGTGAAGAGAATGAACCAGACACAGTAATGGGATCACGAATAGGCGGGTTAAGTCTCGGAGATATTAAGTTTTCCGAGGCGGTTTTGAATTCGGTACTGCTGGAGACCTGTCTGAGAGCTCCGCCACGTTCAGACGGGAGTTCGTACAGCGTCTCTTCCACAATTCCTTCGTCACATGAATCATCGTCATCTACGTTATTGAAGTCGTCAAAAACGTCCACAATAATATTATCGCTAAACGTTACTCGAAGGTTTTTCCGTTTTGACAACCTCGACGACGGAAATGATCGGTCGGTATCGTCCCTTGTCTCGTCGTCGATCTCAATATAGTCGAACAGCCTGCGTTGCTGAGGAGGGGATGAGTGTACGGTCACCTTCGCATCGTAATTGTCCATGTAGTAGGAGCTCTCCTTCGAGACCTGCTTCGACGGCGAACCTAAAGGTTCAGAGTCCTTCATTTTGGAAGCGTTGTGCAGAAAGTGTGTGGGTACGTTGGTTTACACAAGTGCATATGATAGATGCTCGCGTAACCCGAAGAACCGTTAAATATATTACAACTGAACCACATCTTTTCTTCAAAGCACACAATTTCACTTGTACTAATCTCAGTCTTTCATTCGGTGTAGTTTTCAGAACAGATATCTAGTGCAATGCCCGTAAAGCTATCTCCTGGCTTAATATGAAATCAAGCCTAGTTTAATTTATATGCGCTAAATACCTCTGACAGAACATCACTTTCAATTAATTTGGCATTTAGGAAACTATTGTACAGAAGGGCGAGTGGGATTTCTATAAACTATCCTGTGATCATGTTTTCTGTCAACTTCAAACACTTCAAACAACTCTTAAGGCACCACCGTAAGATCCTCGATGTTTGCTTGTGATATCTGAAAAATTATTTAAACACTTCATTCAAAGTCGCTTTTACGTACGTACTTCTTAATTTAAGTTAATTGAGACCCTATTGACTTTCAGTTTGTTAAAAAATATTTCACACACAAATAGTGGCTTCAAAATTAAGATCCTGTTCCTGTCTTTAGTTGTTCCAATATTTTCTTTCAATTGAGTTGCGATCGTTTGTCAAATACAAACACAATATTTTGATACAAGTCTCAATCAATATTCTTATCGCATTGCGTGTTTACATGCCGACACTTACAATTTATCGTGAACAGTTTCGCAAGATCCCGAGACCTTGCGACTTTGCGATAACACTTTTGTTTTCAGCGGCGTTTCAATCACAGACGGGATTTTTATTCGGGCGAAACTATATGTCGACCCGACCTTTCCACATAAGTCAGTTCTTAAGCTGCAGTCATTGATATGTCCTGATTAAATCTTAAATCCTTTGTTAATCCCATGGTATATCGCCTCTTCGTTGTTTTTGATGAATGTATTGCTGATATTGCCGTTTCAGTCCTCAAAGAGCCTATCTTCAAGATTCAGGCACCAATGTCCAATCTATAACAGCGAAGCAAACTTTTATATTTATAATAATGATCCAATATTAAAGTTTCTTTGCATTTAAACCATTATAGTTATTCGAGTATCTCTTAACCTTTAACAAATACAACGAATTACTTTCAAAACCTTATAATAAACTTAATGTCGGAACGGCAAACATCGAATTGAATAGTAAACTTGTTCGAGTGTTAGCTCTCTATTTAAATTTAAATCGTTCTCAACTACATCAAGGGCAAGCGACGACCTACTGTTGATAGAATACTAAGCCGATAGGATTCGGGTCGGTTTATCATTGGTTACGTCGTGCTCAATGCCATTTTCTTTTGTTATCAATAGATACTATCAAAACCCTATAGAACGAGAAACTTTAATTTACTTCTCTTTATCGGCAATGAATCTTTCATCCTTTCATTCACAAGTTATTGTCAAAATATCTTAACGTAGCTTGTAACATAAGTGTCATATAAAATTGTTCATATTGTCCATAAACAAGTGGCCTTTGTGTGCGTTTTAGAGTCATATTTTACACAAATTTTACTTTCGCAAAACTGTCAAGAATAGAACCTCATATATCAAATGAGTATAAATGAATTAGGTTGATGCGTATATGATTATAGAGGAAAATAGTATTATGTCAGTGAATACAAAACGCTCAAATAGAACGTAACGGTTTAGATATAAAAAAAAACGGTTTTGCTTAAAACGATAATGGAACATATTCACCTTTTTACACGTTCGTCTCTGATTCTTCGCATTATGTGAAAGGTTTGTGATCGAGACTCGGTTTCGACATGCGACGAAACCATATTTTTCACAGATTAAAACAAGTGAACGATTTTCCAAAAGAAAGTGGCTTGTTACCTCAAAATCAGGTTTAAGAAATTTCAAATGTTATATCTAAGGAAAATATCCTGTTAATGTAAAATAATCGACTGTCATCAGACTGATTTTGACTGAAAATATCATTGAGCATAGTTCCAATTTAAGAATTATTTAAAAGCCAACAATTCAAGTATAAATACCGCTACGCCTTTGCTTTGGGACAAATATCTTCGAAATAATATATCATATTTGCAGCAAGTAGTATTTTTGTGAACACATACCCAAAATTATATCAGTTAATAATGCGTGATCGGATTTTATATTGCCTCCGTCGAATTATCAAATTAAACCGATTTTGCTTTCGCCGTCTTTTGTGTTAATAATTTATGTGGGTCGATACGCTCATTGTGGAAGCTAGTCGGTGTACGGGAAAGACCACAGTCATGTTCCAGTATAATATCCAGTCGAATATAATTGAGACATTAAACACTCGTTTATGTATTTAGTTAGGCTTAACGAAGATAATTTGACAGATTATTCGACAGTTATTCCATTAATTCATTGCAATAATTCGAATGCAACTATTTTTCTTTTTCTTATTAGATGGTACATAATATGTCAATGTAATAAACCGGAAAATAAATCGAATTATATATACAAATAAACAGATTTGAAGTTAATAATGTTCCGGTAACTCGATATACATTTTTGATTTTCTTAATCTTCAAGTTATGTAATTATTAGTGTAATCTTTGTTGACATTTGTGATTTCTCTTTGATTACATGATTATTTGTGTATGAACCAAGTTTTAACTGTTCAAAAAAAGTATTGCCTCTGCGATCGAGAAATCTTCAATGACATTTCGTACTAATACTACTCGTTCTTTTTGCGGCGACAGCTGTGTTTACGATATAGATCACAACTACAATTTTAAAATGTACAATTATAAGTTTTAAAACCACTGTACCAATATCAAAACATTATTATCAGATATCTCATTGCACGTGTTTCATTTCATATATGCATACTATCCAAGTACATATTATTTACCTTTTTTAATCCGACTGTGTCCGAAGATATAACAAAAGTATGACATGTCGAGTGTTTTGTCACCTGTCTGTTGAAATAAAATATACCACCAAATGAAGGATAAACTAATGCACATTTATAAGCACAGACAATGCTATTTGCTTAACAGATTAGGATTGACAGTCTGTTTTGACTGGGCATATATGGGCCAACCATATCTAATAACCATGTCCATCTCTCTAGCAAAGGTCACCTCCCGGATTCGCGTCTGGGATTTAAAGTCATTTCATCATTTTTGTCAAATCAAGTCATTTTAAGAAAAGACTTTAGTAACATTGCATTGAGAGATAGAATTTTGATAAGCTTTGTTAAAAAAAAAATAATAAAAAAAAATAAAAAAAAATGGGGAACTTATAAAGAAATATACACTTAAGTATTGAAATTCATGAAATATGTGTTAGTTTTTATAGAGTTCTTAAATACACGTAAAAGAAAAGCGTTACGTCACTGATCTAGATTTTTAAAACATGTTTGGGCGCTAGAAATGCCACTGTTACCACCAATACTCCATAATCAGTGTTAAACTTCGTTATATTACTGCACATGCTTATTATTCTAATTCATTTATTTACTTTTTTTATCCTAAAATGAGCACATATTGGCTGCCAAATGAATGTTGAAGATAGGTAAAAGAGTACCGTCATTACTCTTAGTTTTTGGACACTCTAAATTTCCGGAAAACCCCTATTTGGCCAAAATTTATATTTTTCCTGACTCTTAATATTCGGACATTCCTGTTTTCATCCATTATTAATGACTCTTAATTTTCGAAAGTATATTTTACAGCGCTATTTGACCAGATTTTGGCCATGATTTTGCTTATCTGGTGTCACTTCGATCATGCGTTTGTATGACCGAATTAACACAATGGACAATATACACATTGCAAACCAGTCTCAGATCGTCAATGTATTATTTATAGTGTCTGTACATTTTTGGACATTTGTCTTTTTTGACTTGTTTTCGTATCTAAATTTTCGGACACGAAAAAGATTAATCATTGTTGAGTGTCCGAAGAGTAATTACGGTACGTCTCGTTCTTTTGACGTGTTTAAAAAAGCGTGTTATCAAATTATTTGATTGTATCGGTCTGACACTCGATTGATAATATCTTGTATGACAGAAATGATCGAAAGTGATTCGAATGGAATTAAAGTTGAATGCCGTAACAATCTTTCCATAGAACCAATGTATCAAGTGCGATACAAGTATTGTTAAAGGAATGTTGACGTTCCTTTATGTCTTTGAATTTAATTGAACGTCGGCACTTGAACCTGGGGTACCACGTGTTGAACCATATTAAAGACATTACAATGTATATGTACAGAACAATTTGCACATTTGCACCATGATTAGTTTTTACCATATCTGTTGCAAGCAGGCAGAGAGAGATTTAAATAAAATCATGCATCCACAGTTTATCAATGAAAGTGAATTACTTCCTGACATTGCCGAACAAAAGATTAGAAGAATAAATCAATCGTAATTTTAAAACTGATAACAATATCACAAGGTGCCCGAAATTTCGGTTTGCTCAATCTGTCAGATTATGCTTTTTAACTACTCCTACGTTAAATTCCTCCTAACACGTGTTCGAATTACATCCGTCGTAAACGCAGCACTCAAAAAAATTGGAAAATGATGATATATTTAAGCAGTAATACGTTCGACAGTTACACTCTTATGGGCGAGACTCACATTTGCAATAAAGTAATGGGACACATGCCATGTGTGCAACATTTTACGTATAGTTGGAATGATAACAGCCAAAATATTCCCAATCTCGAACAATTAAGCCTAAGTATGACAAAATAGAAAGAATCAGTTCCAAAATGCGAACCAACACATGCAGATTCATCATTTATATATAATCCACTATAGAAGGTTTAGCCCCCGTTTTTATCAAACAGCTTCCAAACATATTTAAACACAATTTATAGATTGAGCCGTCAATAGCTTTAAAATAACAACTAAACATTTTTTGGGAATCAGTTACAATACACTACTTCTTAAGTCTCATATTACAAATACTGGAGAAGAGGTAACAGTAGTTTCCAATCTTTACTTTCACACAAATCGTTAAAATAGTTAATTTCATTAAGTACATGACGATGCAAGGACAGGCACGATTTTGCAACTTAAAGAATGGGTCTAAATTTTGTTCATTTTACAATTATAAATAAATATTGACCCGATAACAATGAAGGTAAAGCAAACACGTGGCCAATCTTCGGCATCGTCGGATAACGGATCTTATAAATGCTCATGTTTCTTTTCGAATATTGGAGCTGATTCGTTCCATATAGTCATATATTTACCTATTTTGGGGTTAATATGGCGGATATGGCCTTGCGTTTACATACATTCAAAATATAAAAATGTAGCAATGTATTCATGTGACTTTCTGTACATATTATGCAAATGAGTTTCAACGATATTTGGCGAACGTTGGCGACAGCGTATTTTAAACTATTTTTTCAGGTTTATGTAGATATCTGAAAGAAGCTATGTTACACAACAAAATCATTGTTAAATCTGCCAGAAACGACACGTGTCATCGTTGATCTATTAATAGGTTTAACGCATTGCACTATATGATTCCACTTTATGTCCTTTCAGTAAAATCAATGTACGCGATTTTGTTCTGATTAAGTACTTTTCAATGATTGCAACATAATTATTTCGAAGTATATGTGAAGCCATTTTAATTTGAATTAAGTTAAAAAGCCAATGTCATTCAGTCATGTTTGTGATAACATCAGATAGTGTTATGTATGACAAGGTTAACACGTAATCTGTAATTACTGCATATTTTCATAGATTGAAAAACATATCGTAAATTCACAATTCGAGCTTGTCATTCATCATTAATGATTAGTTNCACAAAAATGGAAGTTAAAAAAGTTCTATCTAATAACTTTTTGCGAAACTGCTCAAATATGTTCATCTACGTATTGTTATCATAAAACAAAAATAAAAAAGGGGGGTCACCGCACTTTTAACAGAGATTTTTTTGTTCAACTATCCCTACCGTCTATGTCAAATTTCCTAAAATACAGCAATTAGGCGAAACCCAAGTACCGGTACACAGACTGTTATGCATTAACATTATAGATTGTTTACAATCTTAATTGGGATCACAACGGCTTACTAAAACACAGCACTAATACAATATTTAATCACAAACATAAGACCATACAGTATCAAACTCGACCTTAATCATCAATAACAGGGACTTGTTGACAGATATCGGCATGTTTTGAAGTTTGTGATTAAATGCTTTAAACTGATTAATGTAAACAACAGGCTTAAAGAGCTCCATGAAAAAAAAACAAGAATAAAATAAAAGAATGAAAAAAAAGAAAAAGTAAACCGCACCTGGGATCGAACCACTGAGTACCTATTATGAACCTACTCGGTCATTATTTTTGTGATGATTCTGATAACAAAACTATTGGGTTGTGATAATAGCATCGGTGTTACTATAAATATATTCTCGGTTAAATAAACTGCCGCAACACCCCTTAAACACAATTTATAGATTTAGCCGTCAATAGCTTTAACATAACAACTTAACATTTTTGGGGAATCAGTTAACAATACACTTCTTCTTAAGTCTCATATAACAAATACTGGAGAAGAGGTAACAGTAGTTTCCAATCTTTACTTTACACAAATCGTTAAAATAGTTAATTTCATTTAGTACATGACAATGCAAGGACAGACACGATTTTGCAACTTTAAGAATGGGTCTAGTTTTGTTCATTTTACAATTATAAATAAATATTGACCCGATAACAATGGAGGTAAAGCAAACACGTGGCCAATCTTCGGCATCTTCGGATTACGGATCTTATAAATGCTCATGTTTCTTTTCGAATTTTGGAGCTGATTCGTTCCATATAGTCATATGTTTTACCTATTGTGGGGTTAATATGGCGGATATAGCCTTGCCTTAACATACATTCAAAATATAAAAATGTAGCAATGTATTCATGTGACTTTCTGAACATATTATGCAAATGAGTTTCAACGATATTTGGCGAACGTTGGCGACAGCGTATTTTAAACTATATTTTCAGGTTTATGTAGATATCTGAAAGAAGCTATGTTACACAACAAAATCATGGTTAAATCTGCCAGAAACGACACGTGTCATCGTTGATCTATTAATAGGTTTAACGCATTGCACTCTATGATTCCACTTTATGTCCTTTCAGTAAAATCAATGTACGCGATTTTGTTCTGATTAAGTACTTTTCAATGATTGCAACATAATTATTTCGAAGTATATGTGAAGCCATTTTAATTTGAATTAAGTTAAAAAGCCAATGTCATTCAGTCATGTTTGTGATAACATCAGATAGTGTTATGTATGACAAGGTTAACACGTAATCTGTAATTACTGCATATTTTCATAGATTGAAAAACATATCGTAAATTCACAATTCGAGCTTGTCATTCATCATTAATGATTAGTTTCTGGGATTGGCTAAGTTTTTTTGCTTTTTATTTAGTGGTGTCATTTTGTGCGGCAATATATAAGCCGGCCCTTTTTTCAATGTATCGTTCCTATAACTGTCACAGTGATCGTTTAAAAAATATACAATGTCTTTTCTAGTCACTGGTATTGTTCCTGTATAATGATGCCCCCTTTCTTTTTTTATATTGTAGAACACATATGCTTGTCGGGTATATGTATTTCGTAACGTTGCCAGTGTCTTTTGTGGAATAGGCCCAATAGTCTTTATAATCTTCGAAGAATGTCGTCAAAGTACTTTAATTTGTATATAAAATCGTATATAGTCGCATTTATACATAATGTTAAGATGAACGTAATGGCATTTGTTTATTCGAGTATATACGATTTTAATGTCAACATTGTATTTTAATCTTAATCTTAAACCAAAAAAATGAATATAAAAAATGAATGTTAAGCAAAACAATTAACTATGTTATAATAGTTCCATAAATGAAATTGTGTTTACTTCAATGAAATTCATAACGACCAAGTTTAAGCCGATACCGAAACGTTTACTCGTATTTGTTGCAGAACCAAATATTGTGGCTATGTGAAGTCGTGATTTCCATAAAGTGTACATTTTTTGTACATAAATGAGTTTTCTACCGTACTGGCTTAAATTATTTATGATTGTATAAAATTGTGTTGATTTTCTTCATCAACGCCTTTTGAAGTTTTATTCTAGTTTCTATTCTATTTATGCTTATCAACTTTTATCTGTTCTGACTTTTTTTAGTAAGATCGTATTCGCTCGCTTTAAACAGAAACATTTCCAAAACTAATTTGAACACATATAAATGTTATTCGCTTTCATATTAATAATATATTAACCTCGTGTAGTGTATACGCAAACGCTTTTTATCATTTCAATCACCATCGGTTTTCATTTTACTTTCAGAACATTTATTAAAATTTGTAAATCTTGACTTTATGTGTATTTTCCTGCATATAGATAATAATTCAGTTTTGCATTTATATATACATAGGATATTCTTATGTAAACACTTAATTGAGCAATAAAGTTCCATGATAACCTTATAAATACTTGTTGTAGAGCATTATCGCTGTTTTTTTTATTGATAACGTGTCTTCGTGACCATATCCAATATACACAAAGTGAAATCTACTACGCACATCCAATTCAAAGCTTTAACGCGTATTAGCTTTTCGCATTATATCATCATGGGAATTCAAAGTTGTAAATAGAGTATTTATGCAATCAACACATACCTCAAATGATATTTATTTTCCAAGTGTGTAATACAAATATTTCATGAGCAAATAATTATATAGAATATTCTATACAGAATAACATGAAAATTAGTAGCATGTATTAATATGTCGTCTTCTTCAAAGACACAATATACAGTGGCCTACATTCAAGAAAAAGATTTTGCACGCGTTATATGGATAAACTCGTCAAAATTAATAGCTTGCTTAAAAGACGCCGTTCGTTCCTAACCTACATTCAATCAGTTATCTGTTTGAACAACGTCAATATTAAAGGAATCTAGCGTATTGAGTCTGTTATTAAAAATATCTACGAAGAAAGAAAAGATATTTATATAAGAAAAATAGTTTCTTAAACCTGTTCAATATGCACTTGCTTCAAGTACACATTAAGATTGTTTTAGCAAAGGCAATACAATTTAAAAATAATGTATAATCACAATGAAAACTAACTGTGTAGAAATTACGTATAAGTAATTTGCGAGTTTTTCAACAATTGTTACATTTGTTAAATATATTTGCTTCGATAATTCATTCATTTAAGAATGTTCCTATTTATCGTGTGTTCGGTTTATTTTTATATGCTGAGACTAACAAAATGAATACCCGACCCACAAAGAATGGGAATTCCTTAAACAATGAGTATTAAACAATTTTCTTAATAAAGCATGTACGCATAAGAATTATTTTAAATAAATGAACAACATTACATATTCTCACATGAATCTTATTTCAAGTAATTCAGAAAAATAAAAACATGGTTGTTTAAGGTGCAAAATTGTTGTTTGTTTCCGCTTACTTCTTAAATAAATAAGGTCGGTAGTTCTTCTGAACTTGTTTACGTTACAAATCTTCACAATCTCCTTTCAAAATTATTTCTTTAGGTGTTAAAGTTTATTGAGCGAACGTAATCGAATGTTACAAAAGTGATCAAACAATTCAACCTGGAGTATCGAAAATAAGTGTAGAGACGGCACGAAAAATGTATGTCCAGTCTGTTTAGTCGAAATAAACATCTGGTTACGCCAGAATGATGGACACAAAGAAACAAATATAATATGAGACCAGGTTTTAGTAGTTAATATAATTATTATGAATATGCTTAGGTAAAAGATGATCTTTATATCTTACATCCAGTTAAAATATACTGATACTTAAAAAGCACAGTAAAGTTAGAAACAGCGTGGTGCAATGTTCAAGCCAATATTGATAAACAATTTACATGAAATGTACATGAAAATTACTACACAAAATAACGGACCCAAACACCCTTATTAAATCAATATTAGTGTCCGTAGGCGTATATATATGATATTATTTTTCATGTTATACATACCAATAAATTGAGATGGTATACATGTTGTTGTTGTTTTATTTTACTTTTTTAGTAAATGGTAATCTTGAAGATTTCAAAGTTAATATATATATATTCAAGTAATTGTCATAGTTCAATATCTCATCTGTCATTTGAAGGTGTTTCATGTCACTTGTATCCAACTTTTATCCTAGTTATCAGTGTGCAGAAAACATTAAGCAGTTACTTCACCTCAATGTGAAGGCCCCGACGTTATGGTCCAAGGGATCACGGCGGCGGGGATAATTTTCCTGTGTAACGCCTTAATATCATTGAAAACACAATAAAACAAAAGTCAACCTGACAAACTTAAAACAATTTTCTAAGTAAATTTGTAAGAGTACTTGAAAAAAAAACATTTTTAAAGCCTAATATCAATTTCGAGAACCGTGTCTCCTTCATCTTTTACAGAGATCAATATCACAACGTTGTTAATTGTTTCCGAATGAGGATAAGCATACAAACATGTATATCATTATATAACATAAACGATACGGGGGCGTATAACCATTCTTTAACGAAGTGCACCAATATTCTTTAATTATTTATAATTCATACATGAGTTACGAATATTTGTATACAGTATTAAATTAGTTCATTTAATAGCACATGACATTGTATCATATGAATTGTGTTTAAATTATGATTGTATCATCACGTATAAATAATTACCTAATACAATAACATATACATAATAATAATATATATTGTCTTTGTGTAACGAGTAAAATGTGCACTATGGGGTGTGCGTTTGCATTGAAACGAATAAAATCAGATAATACGTCAACAATAAAACATCACAATATCAACATGTTTGAAGAAATGTTAAACCTGTATTAAATACACTTTGACACAATTTTACGTTTTACCTGCACGTTTTTGTTCAATATAGCAGTGCGCCTCTTTGAAACAGATTGTCATGTGTTATTTATCCTCTGCCGGTTAATATAAACTACAGTTTCCGGTCTAGGTTTCATATTGAGGTTCTGTGGAATTTTAAAGTTCTTCGGCAACGAACTCGTTCTGCGAACAGTTTCAGAACGTTTTCTCCAAACACTGTACGTCTGTTGTGTGCCGCCACCTGCACGAGCCCAGGGGCGTTCGTAACGACTCGTAATCTCAACGGCGCGCTTAGCGTTGTCTATGAACTTCTTATATTCAGGTTGAGCCTTCACTTTCGCAGAAATGTTCGGAAATATGGCCTTAGCTACACGACCTTGGGTCTCCGCCCGTTTTGTCCTATCGTGCATTTTTGCGATATATTCTTTAGTCTTCTTTTCAAGATCGCTAAATGTGATTCGATTCACTTTGCGTTTCTCTAACAGAGGTTGTTGCTGGTTCGGCTCAGGCTGCTGTTTGCTGACCGGTTGCTTTATGATCGGCGAAGTCCGTAGGGAAGAGATTGAACCAGACACAGTATTGAGATCACGAATAGGCGGATTAAGTCTCGGAGAAATAACGTTTTCCGCGGCGGTTTTGAACTCGGTACTGCTGGAGACCTGTCTGAGAGCTCCGCCGCGTTCAGATGGAAGTTCATACAGCGTCTCTTCCACAATTCCTTCGTCACATGAATCATCGTCATCTACGGTATTAAAATCGTCAAAAACGTCCACAATAATATTATCGCTAAACGTTACTCGAAGGTTTTTACGTTTTGACAACCTCGACGACGGGAATGATCGGTCGGTATCGTCCCTTGTCTCGTCGTCGATCTCAATGTAGTCGAACAGCCTGCGTTGCTGAGGAGGGGATGAGTGTACGGTTACCTTCGCGTCGTAATGGTCCATGTAGTAAGAGCTCTTCTTCGAGACCTTCGACGGCGAACCTTCAGGTTCAGAGTCCTTCATTTTGGAAGCGTTGTGCACAAATTTTGTGGGTACGTAGGTTTACACACGTATGTGTATGATATATATTTGTGTAACTCTTAGAACCGTTGAATATATTACACCTGACCAACATCTTTTCTTCGAAACTTAACACACAATTTCACTTGTATTAACCTAAATCTTCTATTCGGTGTATTTTTCATAACATATATCTAGTACAATTGCCCGTATAGCTATCTCCTGGTTATTTAAAAAATGTATACTCAAGCATATTGTAATCTACATCGTCTAAATACCTCTGACAGAATATCACTTTCAATTAATATGTCATTGAAGAAACTATTGCACAGAAGGGTAAGTGGGATTTCTAGTTATAATAAAATATCCTGTGATCATGTATTTTGTCAACTTCAAACACTCCAAACAACTCTTAAGGCACTAGAGTTAGATCCTCGATGTTTGCTTGTGATATCTGAAACAATTTTTAAACACTTCATTCAAAGTTGCCTTTACGTAAGTACTTCTTAATTCAAGTTAATTGAGACCCTATTAACTTTCAGTTTGTTACAAAATATTCACACACAAATAGTCGCTTGCAAATTAAGATCCTGTTCCTGTCTTTAGTTGTTCCAATATTTTCTTTCAATTGATTTGCGATCGTTTGTCAAATACAAACACAATATTTTGATATAAGTCTTAATCAATATTCTTATCGCATTGCGTGTTTACATGCTGACACTTACAATTTATCGTGAACCGGTTCGCAAGATCCCGAGACCTTTGAGACTTGGCGATAACACTTTTGTTTTCAGCGGCGTTTCAATCACAGCCGGGACTTTTCTTCGGGCGAAACTATAAATCGTGATACATCGACTATCTCCGGAATCCTCCGTAAGATATGATTTAAGCAATAAATCGTCTGCTGATCCAGAGTCGCGAAACTATATGTCGACCCGACCTTTCCACATAAGTCAGTTCTTAAACTGAAGTCATTGATATATCCTGATTAAATGTTTAATCCTTTCTTAATCCCATGATCGTTTATCGCCTCGTCGTTGTTTGTGTTGAATGTATTGCTGATTTTGTCCTTCACTCCTCAACATGTCCATCATTCAGGCACCGATGTCCTTGAAATGAAAAAGTTGCAAATACAATGTTAGTCTAACAAAGAATTCGTTCTTTTTAACAGGGTGACAGCAATCTATCACAGCGAAGAAAAATATTATATTTATAATAATTATCTTATATAAAAGTTTCAATGCATTTATACGGCATAATAATATTGATTCGATTATCTGTTAACCTTTTACAAATACAACGAATTATGTTCAAAACCTTATAATAAACTTAATGCCGGCACGGCAAACAAACGAATTGAATAGTAAACTTGTTGAGTGTTAGATCTCTATTTAAATTTAAATCGTTCTCAGCGACATCAAGGACAAGCGACGACCCACTGTTGTTAGAATAATAAGCCGATAGAATTCGG
Organism: Dreissena rostriformis; assembly: GCA_007657795.1. Classification (NCBI taxonomy): domain Eukaryota; kingdom Metazoa; phylum Mollusca; class Bivalvia; order Myida; family Dreissenidae; genus Dreissena; species Dreissena rostriformis. The sequence goes on from VMBQ01002617.1 coordinate 69,993, forward strand.
GTCGGTTAATCATTGCTTACGTCGTGCCCAATGCCATTTTCTTTTGTTGTCAAGAGATAATATCAAAATCCTACAGAAAGAGAGACTTTAATTTACTTCTCTTTATCGGCAATGAATCTTTCATCTTTTCATTCACAAGCTATTGTCAACATATCGTAGCGTAGCTTGTAACATTAGTTTCATGTAACAGTGTTCATATTGTCCAAAAACAAGCGGCCTTTGTGTGTGCGTTTGAGAGTCATATTTTACACAAATTTTTACTTTCGCAAAACTGTCAAGAATAGAACCTCATTTATCAAATTATAAAGTATTAATGAATGTGGGTGATGCGTATAGGGTCATAGAGGAAAATATTGTCATGTCAATGAATACGAAACGCTAAATTCGAACGTAATTGATTAGCTGGTACAAAAACGTTTTTATTAAACCCATCATTGAATACATTTTTCACGGATCATATTTTAACGTGCATGTCTTTTTCTTCACATTGTAAGCGAGGTTTGTGATCGATACCAGGTTTCGACATGCAATGAAACCATATTTTTTCACAGATTAAAATAAGTTAACAATTTTCCCAAAGAAAGTGGCTTGTTGCATCAATCAATCTTTTTTTTAAATATCAAATGTTATGTCTAATATGTCTAAAATAGACCGTGTTAATAAAAATAATCCATTATCATCAGATTGATTTTGACTGAATGCCCATCACTTAATCAGTGGATTTGTCCGTCCGTCCATCCGTTGGGTTTTTATGTCTTCCGAAGGGAACTTATTGTGTCATATATTAATCGCATCTCCCGTTCGCCTGTCCGTTCGTCCCGCTGTATGATAACAGTATAACTTGCAAGGTATCTAAGGGTTACTTCGCATGATGGTGGTGGTATATTTGGCCTTTCATGTTAAAAAAGAAAACGCGACGGTCCCATTTTAAAAGAAACATCTTACACAACAAAATACAAAATATTGGAAACAGTAACAAAAATAAACTACGATTTGATAACTTCTAATCGTGTAGTGACTGTTCATGAGATAGCTATTGATGCCTAAGAAGGCAAACGGAATGTACCCAATGGGAATTTACCGTCCCAGCGTTGGTATTGTATTGTTCGCAACAAGCGTTTTCGAACCTAATCTTCAAATGTATTTCTCACAACCAAGATTGTTTTGAATGGAATTTACGTTATTAACATAAATTGTTGTGGCTTGACCGGGGTTTCAAATTTGATGCAAAGTATTAAGAGTTAACGATTTAAAAAATTTCGATATAACACTTAGTATAGTTCCAATTTAAGAATTATGTGAAAGCCAACACTTTAAATATGACACCACTACGCCTTTGCTTCGGAACAAAAAAAAATCAAATAATCTATCATATTTGACCCAATCAGTATTTTCGTGAACTCATACCCACAATTATATCAGTAAATAAGGCGTTATCGGATTTAATATAGCCTCCTTCCAATTATAAAATTTAACCGATTTTGCTTTCGCCGTCTTTTGTGTTAATAATTTATATGGGTCGATAGTTCATTGTGGAAGCTAGTCGGCTTACGGGAATGACTTCAATCATGTTTCAGTATAATGTCCAAACGAATATAATTGAGACATTAAATATACGTTTATGTATTTAGTAACCCCTAACGAAATTAATATTACAGATTATTTGACAGTTATTCAACAATTCATTTCAATAATTCGACTGCATCTATTTTTCGTTCCTGCTTAGATGGTATATACTATTTCAATGTTATTAACAGGAAAATAAATCAAATTAAATATACAAATAAACACATATTGAGTTAATAATGTTCCGGTAACTCGATACACATTTTTGATTAACTTAATCTTCAAGTTATTCGGTTATTAATGTAAGCTTTGTTGACATTTGTGATTTCTCTTAGATTACATGATATTCGTTTNATTAGAATAAACATCAGTCATAATGTAAATATTCACCACGAATGATGTAATTTTTACCTAAATACCGTTCCATATATATGGGCCAACCATATCTAATAACCATGTCCATCTCTCAAGCAAGGATCGCCTCCCGAAGTCGCGTCTGGGATTAAAAGTTATTTCACCATTGTTTTTATATCACGTCATTTTAAGAAAACAATTGTGTACCATTGCATTTATGCGGCAGAAGTTTGATTAGCTTTGATTGACTGATAAATATAACCCAACCTAATTTTTGGGAACTAGGAAAGAAATATACATGCGTGTTTACTTAGATATTGCAATTCATAAAATATGTGTTAGTTTTTATAGAGTTATTAAATACACATAAAAATAATGCGTTACTTCACTGATCTAGATATTTTAAACATGCTTGGGTGCTAGAAATGTCACTGTTACCACCAATACTCCATAATGAGAGTTAACCTTAGTAATATAACTGTATATGCTTATTAATTGATTTCATTTATTTACTTTGTTCGATTGATTATATTTTTAATTATCTTTGTTCATGCATATGCCCGTTTCACATAGTATGTGACATTTGACATCTGCTTATTGATATTTAATTTCGTTGAGAAAGTACTTTGAACAAGTCGATATAAAATGTCTGGTCGGATTGAATTTGGTATATACCGGTATGTGGAATACCCGGCTAGGTATTGGAGGCAGTCTGGATATAATTTATCATTTATTTCGGGCATACCCAATTCCAAGGGTCGATTTATCCATGGCTCGATATGTTTAATTGGCATATATATCTTGGAATCGGAGAAGGCTGAATGACTATCTTCTATTATATATTTCGCGAGTGCTCGAAACCCAGGTTGGTATTCATCCCTGACATGATATTCGGTATGGTTTGAATACCAAATACCCCGCTGGGTGTTTGACCTTGACTCGATATTAAATGCACATTAACCAATACCCATTACCAAGCTAACTTCACGGCAATGTTCTGTTTATATATTTTCCGACCCTGGTTATGTGAGCCGCGTTCTGGGAAAACGGGGCTTAATGTATGTGCGTCAAGTGTCATCTGAGATTTACCTGTGCAATCCGCACAGGCAAATCAGGGACGACAATTTCCGTGTTCATGGCATTGTTCATTTAAAGGAGGTGTCTTCTAAACGAGAATCCTCTGTAGATGGAAAGTGTCGTCCCTAAATATTTACAACTATAAACATACACACGTATTTTTCATTGTTATAGTATTTAAGTATGTAACTGTCTGAGCATGAATCAATAGATGAGCCGCGCTATGGGAAAACCTGGCTTTATGCATGTGCGTAAAGTGTCGTCCCAGATAAACTTGTGCGGTTCGCACATGCTAATCTGAGAAGAACATTTCAGCCTATATTAGATTTTCGTTTTGAAGAGAATTCCTTTAAACGAAAACATCCATAAATGCGGAAAATATCGTCTCTTATAAGCCTGTGTAAACTTCACAGGATAATCTGGGGCGAAACTTTACGAACATGAATTAAGCCCAGTTTTCCCAGATCGAGGCTCACATATTTTTCCGTCCCTGGTTATATGAAAAGAACCCTTGTGATAAGATTCTTCAGACTTGTAGATTGGTTGGATTTTGATAAAGAATTCACAGATTGACATTAAGGTTAAACACATCCGATAATGGATAAACACTAGAAGAGCAATATGTTATTGGACAATGATCAAAGACGACCAACTCTTAAACAAATTTTCTTAAACGCACCATATTGAATGAGTTTATATTCGTGTCCATGAAATATCTTCGTAATATTTCAGCACATGGTCTAAAAGCCGCATTAACACTCAAAATCGAAAAATATTTCGTAAAATATTACGTTAAAAAAAGTTAACCCATAAACACTCAGTGTTTCTTATGGCAAAAGCCAAAATCTCAACGCCAGATGTGGTCTGATAACATAGATTTAACCAGACACAAAATGCTCGTTTGTATTTCTTTTTGGGACAATATATTCCATTTTAAATTCCTTCAACGATATCTATTCATACGACACACGAACACTAACATGGTACACGAACATGTGTTGAATATATCGTACCACAAAAAAGGCATTTTGTATCTTGTTAAATCTATGTTACCAGACCACATCTAGAGTTGAAATTTTGGCTATTGCTATGAGGAACACTTACTTTTTATGGGTTAACTTTATGTTACGATTTTGTTTACGAAATATTCGTCGATTTTGAGTGTTTATGAGGCTTTAACACTAGGTAGATAGCTTAGTCAGAAGGAATGCAGTAAGAGTGGACTAGTTGACTGTTTACGGTTGAGGTCAATCCCGGCAAAATAGCCCAATAGTTGTTAAATAGTTGTTGTGCAAATCCCATATGCAAACGTTAGTATAATAGATGAACGACCTTGTCCATGGCTCGAATAAAACTGCTTTGAAATAACAAAAGCTTTCATGACAATTTATGTTTGTGTTGTTTTGTTATCTTCGAAATGAGTCGCGCATTTATGTTTGTATTGCTGATACACAAAATATACGTATCATCCCAAAAGAGATACATTCAAAATCATAAAATCTACGTCCGGGTATATATAAATTGGTATAATATATGGAGCCACAAATGACACGAATNTGCTGCGTAAATTGTCATCCCAGATTAGCCTGTGCAGTCCGCACAGGCTAATTAGGGACGACAATTTCCGCTTTTATGGAATTTTTCGTTTAAATGATGTCTCTTCTTAGCGAAAATCCAGTTTAGGCGGAAAGTGTCGTCCCGGATTAGCCTGTGCGGACTGCACAGGCTAATATGGGACAACACTTTACGCACATGCATTTTGCCCAGTTTTCTCAGAACGCGACTCAAATTAGTAATGGTAAATATGTAATAAAATTTTGATTTTTTTTTAATCCGTCCCGAAATCATTTTGCAAGTGCTGACATACATAGTATTTAGCTTTTTGGGGAAACAAGTCTCCAAACATAGCATATATTTGAAAACTCATAACAACTCACCTCTCATTCGCTTCCATATGGGCTATATTCGTAGCATTTTTAGTATCCCCTGAAGTAAAACTTTTTAGCGGTTTTGGGGTTAAATAAGTTGGTTTTGGGGTTGTCTGGAAGTTATATATAACATTCAGGACGTACTTTAAAGTTACGTAAATTATGTGGTTAATGTAATTTTGTGTTTGATGTTAAGTAGCAGAGCTTTTTGTTTTGTCACAGATTATATCTTTATTTAACTTACAGCAAACACCACTGACCTTATATCATGTGTCAATAAGATTTTAAGGGAAGTTAACTTATTTTAATGTGCCTTAAAATGTGAGAGTTGTCCTTAACATAACTAAATCAGTAAGAAAGGTAGGACGTTTTGTGCGAATCATTTCCTATTTTGCCTGCTACTTTCGTTTAGTGTTGTAAACTATGGTTGTAGTGTATTTATTAAATTACATGTTCGGATAATATATTGTAATGTACATGTATATCCACTTTATTCAATTGTTATATGTGAGTGTGCTCTCTTTTTGTCATGATTTTATCCAGTCAATTTATCCGATTACACTCATTTGTTAGCTTTACTATAACACAGCCATCTTAAACGGAAGCGGAAGTACATAATTCAAGACACGAGACAAAATATTATATCAAAACATTAACTACGGGTTTGCTTTTTTAATAGTAGCAATACAGTAAAGGGCTAAATGTTGCAATTTTTAGCTGAATGAATAAGGGTATACTAAATTATTGAAAAATACTTATTAAATATTTGTAATGCTTATCACGTTTTCAAATTGCATACATATGTAACAAATCATGGTTACGGACAGCCAATTAACGCGTGGAGGTGCTACGTAAGCTGATTTTGGATCATAAATGGAAACGTCCGATTGAAGCTGGAACTGTTTATAAAGAACCTTCGATTGTATGATCCTTGCGAGAAAATGTTAATAACGAATGGTATTTAGTGTGTTAACAATTAGAAAGCATACATATTCCTTATAATTGTATAATAAAAACGAAATGAGCTTTTTACATTTTAAAAGCTCATGTCATTCACCGTGCAAGCAATTGGTATTACAGATTGTAAACTACTGTGCTTTTTTAACAGCTCTCATCGAATAGATAGAGTCGCTTCGCAGACAGTAAACTGATATTTGCAACAAGATCTCAACCTGTTAAAAAGCACTTCACTAATCCGGTCAGTGCTTTATTGAATGTCACCTTTCGATCGAGTGTCGGGCGACGTTTGAATGTTTTGTGTCGTGCTTCTTGGATTCTAGTCGATTGTCGACAATTGCACGATATTTGCGCTATATGATGTCGCTTGTCGTTTGATATCTCGCGCATCGTACGAATACCGTGCGTCGATTTGAATGTCGCCTGTCGCCTGTTAAGGTCTACACACGACTAATCAAAGCGACGCACGAAACAATTTATATGCGTTGTTAATCCATTGATTCGCCATTCGAGGATTTTTTGACGGGGATAATATAAAGAAAAGGAGACAGAATGAGTGATTTAATCGACATCCCGTCCCTTGATAAGTTCGTTTGTTAAAATTATCGACCACATGTACTTCAGTGTTGATTTTGAATATAGATGCGTTTTAGTTTATATTTAGTTCAATTAATAGTTCATATCTAATAGTACCCTTTCTAAAGCCGGTTCAATTGCTGGGGGATGGCGCAACGTCTACGGGCGCCTTGTTGATTCTTCAACTGAGCGGTTCCATCGAGGTTAATCACCGTTGCACATTAAAGACATAAGAGCGACAGAAGAATTGTTTTTTGCATTAATGTGTAGAAAACCATGTGAACTAAAACCACCTTTGCCTAATTTGTCGTTTTTAAAATATTTATAACAAAAAAAGAAATCGGATTAGACTAACAATAATGATGATGATGATGATGATGATGATGATGATGATGATGATGATGATGATGATGATGATGATGATGATGCGCTGTCCGCGTTGAGATGCATTCCACATGCATTGGTTAAAGTGCTAAATAACATAAACCACACAGAGAACTTGGTATTATCTATATTAACTAAACAGTAAACATATTTACATGTATGCTTCGTAAGAAAATTGAAATATAATTAAAATATATTAATTTTTATTAATCAATGTAAAACAAATGTTGTAAATGTTTCATAATATATACCATTTATAAATTATATAATGGAAAATTACAAAATGGGTGGTTTAAACACATTAGCCCTACATGATTCATTCTGAATTAATACAACTTCCGTAACACAACCCGGATTAATCGTCATAGATTGTCCGTATGCGAATCTTCGGTTTACAACAGCACTCCCTGACGATACCAAAGTCATCATGGCACTTAGCTTTCTGACTGTTTTTCGGCTCCACCGGCGCCTCCAAATACTTGAGCGAGCTCGGAATCGAGTTCAACATCCGCTTCCGCTGTACCGTCCTTGGTCGGACGTGCTGGTCCTTAATATGATCCTCTGAAGTCTGCCAGAAGTGGAAGTATGGCGACATCTCGTTACCCTTGATCCACTTCCGGTCCAGGCGTCGCTCCTCAAACTCTGCGCGCTTGCGTCGTACGACAGCCTGTTTGGTTTTCACTATGAAGGACTTCAAACCAAGCTCCGTTTTTAACTTTTTCATGATCGCCGGAAGTGCCTCCATGAGCGATGCCTTTTTAGCTACCGGCTTCGGCTCTTCCGTGTTTGGCCTCTGCTTCAGTAACGCAGCGTTCTTGTTCCTTTGAAAGTCGCATGCACTGGTGTTCTGACGTATACGCGGTAGTCGGTTTCTATCTTGACGACGCTGGATCCCCGCTGGGCTCACAATGTCCGACATTGTTTCAATCTGCTTTCGCCCGTAACAAAATTGCGCCTTTTTTCACTGGACAACTTCTACATAAACTGCTACGTATATTCCATTGTTTAGATCCGGATGTGAAATCTTCCTGGTATTCGGCGAACAGTGGGCAAAAGTTAACGGATCAGATGATGAATTCAGATAATGCGAACCAAAAGTTCAACCTTTTTTGGTTTTGATTATTTTCAATAGTCCAGACACTTATCATAAACTTCTTTTTAGTTTGGTTTAATCATGTTTGTATTTAAGATTACAATTTCAAAAAATAAAGCATATGTATAGGTAAACATCTACGACAAAAGTCTCAATTACTTACTTACAGCTCGCGCTATTCGACACTTTAAACTCTCGATGTGTTAAATACATTTTTGCCATACATACCAATCTTTCACAATTATTTATTTAATAAGATTAGAGTCTCAAGTATCAATTGACAAGCAAGGACAAAAATCAAAAGCAAAGAATGCATACAATACAGACAAATCAAGGTTGGTGTAACGACATATCTTTTTTTTGCGCCTCTTGGATTTAAATTACACTTATACAACTATGGAAGATCGTTGACACATTTTAATGATGTGTATTCCAATTGAGCCTCGCTCTGTGAAAAGGGGGTTTAATGCATGTGTCTGAAGTGTCGTGCCAGATAAGCATTTGCAATCCGCACAGGCTAATCAGGGACGACACTTTCCGCTTTTATTATAATTTCGTTTGAAGAAAGTTTCTTCTAAGCAAAAACTCAGTTTAGGCGGAAAGTGTCGTCTCTGATGAGCCTGTGCGGACTGCACAGGCTAATCTGGGAGAACACTTTACGCACATTCAGTAAACCCCCTTTTCACAGAGGAGCAAGGCTCAATTTTATATATCATTACCATCAGCAGTGCTTGCTACTTTGCGCAGTGGATCAAAGACAAAAAAAAACAAACAACTTTTATATCGAAAGTTTTTTTTCATACATAAAATAGCCTCATGATACTTCGAAACAGTGACAACCAAAAAACAATTAAACTTATATAAATAAATAATAAAACTGGCAAGATTAATGAAACGTAACATGTATAGTACGGTAGTTTCTCATAGTGTTCTCCGTATATACTTTGAGCGATGGTATAACGAATACAGTTTCCATCCAAACTAAACAAACATTTTTCTTGTTCACGAATCCAGTCCTACATGGTATCCTTTGTTCTATTGAAATACTTTGGTCTGTCCCAAAAGGAGTAGAAAGCGTGCAAATCCTTGCCGCCTAGAACAAACTTCTTCCAGTTCTCGTTAACCTCATCTTCGTCTCGTTCATTGATATCTTTCTTGGCTGCGCGCCTTCTGCGAATAATAGCCTTCTTGATTTCGGCGCCAACAAGGAGTTTCGCCTTTTCCTCGTAAATTTTTGCCAGCTCGTATTCGAAAGGAGTTCTCGGAAATGAACTGCGTCGGTATCGACTAAACTGAGGGGTTTCCGAACTGAACGCCATATCGGATAACCGTCGGTCTGTGGATAGAATATAGTAAAAACAATCATTCAACTATGTAAGCGTAAAAGTATGGTATCTGATAAATTATACGTAGCCTCTATGTTGTAGTTGAAATACATAAACAAATTAATTACTTCTGGCGAAAATTTTATTAACGTTGACCATAAGAAAGCGAAAGCACATACATTCTTAACCCATTTATGCCTAGTGGACTCTCCCATCCTTCAAAATTGGATCAATTTATTTCCAAAATTAGGAATGTCTCGTATATTTATTTCTATATTTAGAATATTTCTTACAGAAATTCCTTTAAGCAAACAGCGCAGGCCCTGATGAGACGCCGCATCATGTGGCGTCTCATCTGGGTCTACGCTGTTTGCCAAGGCCTTTTTTCTAGACGCTAGGCATAAATGGGTTAAGTGCAATAACGATTAATGTGGTAACCTCACAATGTACAGATCTTGTACAGATTTGCACCCATTTTCTAAAGTGTATGTGATTGGTTTGAAAGCGCGTTTCCCTCCTTAACAAATGTTCAGCAGCAGTAGTATTAGACGTTTCATATTAAATTTAAGTGACACACAGTAACTGCATAGATAGAGAATAACAAGTTACTGCCTTCTCGTTTTGCAATATATCAGGTGAAGCTTCGAATTAAATAACGGCTAGGTGCAAATTGCCGAGCCTTTTTTGTTCTTGCTGAGCCTGATTTATTACAAGACGATAAAAAAGCGACGCGTTTTTCTGTTTATCATACCTTCATGCCCCCATTTTAAAAGAACAAATGTAATCAATACGACGCTGAATATATTGCATGACGACCCACGTGTTAATCATGACGTCATTAGCACTTGCGCTAAATATTTGTAAAATATATTGTATCATGTTTAAAATGTAGCACATCTTGGAATCATTTTTGTAGCTGATTCATTTCTACCGTAAATGATGACTTTATAGTTTATTCCGCGTAATTTGGTGTACATTTTAACATATATAAAAACCTACTGACCCGATATGTAATTTTTTTGACAGGCACATTTTTATCAGGTCGATGTCAGCGAAGTGGTATGATAAAATAAAATGGTGTACAATTATAGTTAATATTGAAAGAAATATTAAAAACTGCAGGAATTATCTAAATTATTTCAGAACTACCACGCCATTCAAATGGCGTACGAGTTGCTTATCAGACGTCAATTCCAGGCACAGTCTCCCTTTTAGCAACAACTCACGTTGATCTGACCCAAAACGACGACGCAGTGGGAGATAACTGCCTTCGTTGGACTTGTTATATTAAGTTGTATAAAATTTGATTTTAATAAAGGTTTACTTAAAACTGTACTAGTAATTACTGGTATGTCTAGTAGAGTTAGTTGATCCATTCACAGGCATCATTAGGACGCTGGGGAAGGATGACCACCGCCTGTGGATTCGATTCTTCTGTATTAACTTCTGAAGATCGGCTGCAGTGAGCGGATCCCGCCCTCTCCTTCCGGTTATGGAGTCCGAACCGTTTAGAGACGATCTTCTGCCCGCGTCGGTTGTCGGCGAACCGTTGTCCTCCGGCGGCGGTGGCTTACAGTTGGCGTAGACGTTTTGGCGTGTATGTTTTTCGCGGATCTTTTGAAACTTTGACAAGACAGACATAAAGGGTTTCGTCTCCGAGTCCTTGCCGTCTTTAGTTGCCATGGTAACTGTAAGCGTCCACTTGCTTGCTCACTTGTTCTTCTTCTGTGATATTATTAGTTATTGGCATAATGTGTCAAGTGCTTAGATTGATTGAACTAATGGCTTGAGTTTCGGTCTGCTTCACACACTGTAACGAATATAACCTTTCAAGTTACGAAATATGTCTATCAGCGAACATTGATACGAGACTTGATTCAACTTGTAAATGCAAAAATCGCACTTTTCATTATAAGTCCACTTTGTATTTGAAAACACCGTTCTTCCCTTGAATTGAATGTATTGCAATTTCTTTAATACCAATAATTAGAAAAGTCCTGTTCGATTGTAATTTGGAAATAATTGGATCGTGTTTAAGCCACTTTGTCAAATGTTTAAACATTAACGAGCTTCAAATCTGTCGAAATAACCTTGTCTCCAGCGATTGACGGATTTTGGTTCATCTGATAGCGTTCTTCAGCGCAAAATAATGTTATTGAACTTATTTATTTCTTATTTAACTTTTAGATCGCGTGACAAAAGCCAGTCGCGTCAAACCTAAGATATGAAGTATTTCACATAGCACCCATTGTTTTATTCCTGANTTCGAGTGCATCCGCAGACCGCTGTTTATCGACGTTAAATTTGGATTTGAGATGAACGACTGCGATACACTTTAACAGGGCGTATCCCGGCTTTGTTCGGAAATAACGAATGTCTAATCAAACATGTTTACGATGAACAATAAGCGAACGACGAAATATGCAGTATAAGATACTAAAAAATAGCCCGTCTTAAAACGTTGTGTTTCGTTTAAAATATATTACACGGATAACTAAATAAGTAACTATTAAACGGATAGATGTTTACAATTTACCGTAAATAATAATAAATGCTTTCAATCCGTTTAAATACGTGTAATTACGTAGAGACTTCTTAAAAAAATGTCGTTCAATTTCGGAAAAAAGCATAATGTCCGCGGTAGACACTTCAAGCTTTTCTCCGATGAGCTACCGAGAGTTGAACTCGACAGAAATACGCTAGATGAATACGAAAGCTTCGCCGCCGCCGACCGCCGACAACGACGGAGAGGGAAACGGAGGCCATTCCATGAGGCACAAACTGACCGCATGTCGCTACCATCATTGGGCACACCGGAAACGGAAATGCTGTCCGACTACTACGACTCCAGGCCGAACAGTATGCAATCGCCTCAGTTCAACGCTCTCGCTCCAAACTTTGCGCGAGTCCAACAGAAGATACAGCGACGCAACACTCTTCGGGAAACATTTGATACAAACACTGAAACTCTTCAAAGGCGAATCTCGTTTCGTGACAAGTTTGCGCATCAGATTCCAAAGCCGAATCCTAATCAAGAGTCGTGGAGAACGCAGGACCAGGCAGCGAACAAAAACCAGAGGTTGGTTGACCATCTATCTATCATGAAGCCAGAAGCATGGATGGCGCAGGACAACGTTCACAGCGAGCCCGACGCCGAAAACAGATTACGGTTTTTGATAACCGATAAGCCCCCAACGCCAAAGAAAAAGTCATTGTTCAATGAACTCCTAGACGCTTCACAGAAGGAGAACAACACAATGAATCGTATACGAGAAGGATTGAAATTCCACGAGAGCAGTTTGCGCAGAACCTTCAGTATGAAAAAGTATCGTAATTTAAAACCGGAAGCATTAGCAGATACGACGGACTATAGCTTGGATACTGATTTTGTCGATAGCCGCGTTCCAGAAATAATATCCGACAGCGAGGCCCAGTCTAAGCCTGGGATACTGAAGCACGGAGCCCGGTGTCGTGAGTCAATTGCTCCTCAGCAAAATGGTGACCTTTATCTTCGGCCGCGCCTGGTTCATCAAGAGGACCTGCCTCTTCTTAGAGCTAAAGCACGTGGTACTCAGCCAGACACCGACGGTGCAAATGAAGTAAGGATTTCGGTGTACACGGAGGCTCCGTTGAACAGGAAAAACGATATGCGGTTCGTTCCTCTGCCTTCTTCGAAAGCCAGAAAGAGATCCAAGCGAGTAAATTTCCACGAAGCTGTGATAAAAGAAATAACAGAGATAAGTGAAAGCGATTTCGATGGTTTAAGCTTAGAAAAATCAACACAGCCACGTGTGAAAGTTGTTGAAACGAAGGTAGAAAAGAAACTTAAAAAGGTGCCAATTAAGGGTGGTAAAGACGCGCTAAATGATGCAATTGATGCGTTTAGAACTGACCGTAAAGCACACTTTCAAGTGTCTTCAATTTCCGCTCTCCCCAAAGCCGACCCCAACGAAGATACACAAGATTATATCGACTCGATTCTTATGTCGAATAAGAATCACGAAAACCATTCTGACAAGCGGATATCTTTAAGCAGCTACATGTCAAACAGTCCAGCAAGCGACGCTGTGGATGAAATTGCAAAAGCAAATACACAATCATCATTGCCTACATCGGGCATGGACCATGTTCATAAAATTGAAACTGACTATCTCAGCGAAAACAATCAAGCGAAAATGCGTGAACAGACTCAATCGGTATCGCAACCCCGCGAACAGTCAACGGAAGGGCCAGTGATTCACACAGGGATACATGAAAACGAATTCACTGATTATTCCTCTCTCATCGACGACAATGAATTCGACATTAACAATCTGCCCGAAGAAATCGACCGAAGTATGACTGGAGAAGAGCTCATTAAAGCCTACAGGATCTGGGACCGTAAGCGAAAAGCTTTCCCTGGAGGATTGCGCAAAATAAATGAGCCCCTAAACCTCGTGGATCCGAATCTTTCCAGACGATTTGGGACCAGGACATTCAGAGGGCCCAGCATTCCTAGTCCCAGACCGGAAGTGTCGCAACAGACGACAGTACAAAATGGCGGGAAAACTTCGCAAAAGAGTGTCTTGGTAGACTGGGTTTAATATTTTCTTGGAGCTGTTTTATACCACACTGTGTATCAATACATAACGGATATTTCACTGGAGGAAACTTATTTTTGAAATCATTCGCATTTACAACTAGTTCGAACTTTTTTTATATTGTATTCTTAATGCCTTATAGAACATTATTGTATGACTATCATTCTAAAACGAATGTTTACTTTCTATTGTTTTCTTCTATCAGGAGAATATATGTTTGTGTTGCTCAACTTAAAATACATTTTCGTGGGCTTAGATCAATAGTATATGTAATTTCTCTGAAAGATATGAATTAATTACATATCAAGAATAGTTTTTACACTACTTATAGTTAACGATGTTGTCTTGTTTGTGTTTGTCTTATAATATCAAGCAACCGAGTCGCGCTCTGTGAAAAAGGGGGTTATATGCTTGTGTGTAAAGTGTTGTCCCAGATTAGCCTGTACAGTCCGCACGGGGTAATCAGGGACGACACTTTCCGCTTTTAGGATATTTTTCGTTTAAAGAAAGTCTTTGCTTAGCGAAAATACAGTTTAGACGGAAAGTGTCGTCCCTGATTAGCCTGTGCGGACTGCACGGGCTAATCTGGGACGACACTTTACGCACATGCATTAAACCCCCTATTCACAGAGCGCGGTTCAATTGTATTTATTACGTTAATCCTCCGTCGCCCGGCTGCAAGCAGTGTTATACATGTGCGCCTTCTTGGTTCGAACCTTTGTTTAACTAATTTTTGTACAAACCCTCCATTTCACATCTGTGAAAAAGGATATTATTCTTCACATGTGTGGAGATTAAGATCCCATTATTGTCATGACGCATCTAGTTTGGGTATTCAACGAAAGTTATTTATGCTCTTCACTCATACCTTATGTAGTGCCAATCGAATTATGGAAACTTTAATATTTTACAAATGAACATATTTGTTTTTAATATGTAAAAGATGATTTTAGAAAAGTATGACCCTTTACTTTTTTTGGCTCGTATTAAAGTGCACAGTAATAAATTAATAATCCATAAATATGAAATTAAAGGGGCTTATGCATTTAAAAGCATAGTGTAATATATAAATGAATAGTATATACTTAAAAATACTGTGAACTAAGCTATTTGAGAACACATGTCAAATACGAGTTACTATAAAAACAACTCTCATTAATTAATAACACATACATATACACAATGTATATCATAATATCCACAATAGTTACCAGTGACGATTGCTTTCCACACTGCTAAATTGTATCGCGGAAAGGGTCACAAATCGCGGTTGATTTAGTTACATGTATTCATGGATTGCCTCCCTTGAAATGGTATTTGTCTCAATTTAACTCATGCCATCAAACGCGATTTTATAGAACCACCAAAAATGTTCTTAAGTTCAATAAGTGGAATTAATAAATAGTTCTAAATGGGTTATGATGCGAGAATAATTGTAAACGTGTTTGTTCTCTCTGATATATAAATACGTACAGTGTTCATTATATTTTTATACAAATAATAAATACCACACTTCTTCATTTCTATGACAAATACTTCATACACGATTCAGCGGGCAACACTTTGATTTATTTAACCTCGCATATTAATTTCTCTGAATAATGCATATAACAATTCAGAGGGCAGTTTTCTCTATGACATTTAAATTACCATATTGTATAGTAAGCCCAGGCCAAGGCTGCCTAATAGCTGGTCGACCCAGGGCAAGACAGCCTTGGTTTTAAATGCTACCGTTTAAACATTTCGAACGCATAACGCTAGTGAAATATTAACGTGTTGACATGTACTTCGTGTATTTTTCTCTATGGCATTACAATTACCATATTGTATGGTTAGCCAAGGCAAATGCTGGCCGGCCCAGACCGAGGCATTATACTGCCTCGTTGGTCGGAACAGGGCAAGGCAGCCTTGATATTCAGTAGAAACTTATCGAAAAAATAACGCTTAGTGAAATATAAAAGTTTTCTCTACAACATTTCAATTAAGATATCACGTAATATCATTTTCATGTATATGAATATACACATACAGTGTTGAATAAAATACTTAGAATTACCCATTACAATGAAATCCATGTTATCATAATTGTGTTGGTTACCTTCAATTACTTGCACGTTCGGTTACCTGGCAACGCCTCAGGAGCTCGCGCTTACACGCTGATACACATAGCACACCGTTGAACGCTATCTTGGCATCTTGGTTGGTGCGAGGCGGAAGAGGAAACCCCATCCGTCGATCGGCGACCATGGTATCCGCAGAACAGGTGCGCATCGAGAGTGCGCCTTAGAGATAGGAACGTTTTGAGTGACAACTTTTCAATTAAATAGAAAAGTGTTGAAAAGAATATACTACTACGGTTAACTATTTAAAATGAGCACGCTTAATTGATGACAGCAAACACCAAGTTTACAGCGGTAGGATGTGTTATCGTTTCTGTCAAATAATCAAAAAGTAAAACTTATCAGTTTGATTGTTTATTATTATTCATTTGGTCCGTGATAACATAAAAACGTTATTTTTTGCCATGGATGTGAGGTCAGTTACTTTTTTATGAATCATATAACTTGAATTACTTACTTGTCAAAGTTATGATATGATATGTTATATATATATTGCATGCTTATGTCTTTGTGGTACACGTTCTGCTCGTTTATAATATAAATATTAATTAACATATCTCTGTCACCACCATTGTATGATTATTGAACAATTGTATTTTGGGCCGGAGGCCTTGCATTACAATAAACCATATGTTATGTTATGTGTTATGTTATGTTATTCGTTGTTATGATATCGATTATATATTTATGTAAGTATTCAGGTATTTAAATAATGTATATTTTATATAATAAATATAGCCATTGTAGAAGAACTGTATGAATAAATTGTATTATACCAGATAAATTGCTACTCACAGACCGGCAGAGTTGTTTCAATCGGGTTACATTACACTGATTCTACTCTAGTCGGATCGCCTCGGTCACTGTCGACATCAGGTTTCAAGTGGGATTACCTCCCCTGTCGAGTGGCATACAATGAGCGGTCAAAGAAGAGAGAAGTCGGTCTTAAGTAAACAAGGGAATGTTTACGGGGTGGGGAATTGATTATTGCAACAGGGGCTTTATCGATACGATCTGTTTTGATAATAAACTTTACAGTCTCTTATCGACAAGATAGATTTAACGCTCGCTTTTCTTTAATTTCTTAACCTGTTTTCGAAGTAATTGACCGTATGTAGGTTTCCTTTCTTTTCTATTCGTGCTTTTCTTTCCATTATGTCGATATTGCTAAAATTATTATTGCAGACCAGTTTGTACAAACAACTGTGTTTATTCATTTAGCCGTTGTCGAAACAGTTGCACTTATCATAATTATGCGTGGGAAGATGAGTTTGTTTGTTAAGCTATTTGCTTTATTTTGCTTAATCATTGTTTTAGTTTTAAGAGAAATTTAAATCAGACATGAACAATAGACTTCCCTCGTAATCTGTCAGCAAATTATTATAGTCCGTAATCTGCTCATGTACATATATTTCTTTAAACCCTTATTGTAGACGGGAGACAAGAAACCGAATATTTTATTAGGCCTTTAGCAGCACCGGAAAACTAAAATCGCCTTATAAAGAAACGTTCTAAGAAAGGCATGCACGAAATGCACGTACAGTGTGTATATAAAAGTTCAGTATCAATGGTACAGCTTGATGATGTAAGAAAACATCAAAAAGGGTACACAACAAGTTAACATGTAACTATCAACTCTCTGTCTGCACGAGTGCATGTTGGACATCGGTGAATGCTGAACATCGGCGGCCATAATGTTTTCCATTCGGCCGTTTCCAATCAACGAATTCCTATCCATATAATAATAACTGACAGATGTCGTACGCGAACGATTGTAATAACAGCCAAGTATTTTCATAGCAAACAGATTGGACGTCAGAAATTCCGCGCAGAAATCTGCTTTGTTTCTACTAATGCTATTTCGTATTTCGCATTGCTTTAAGCTAGACGGATTCTAAGCCAATTTTCGTCAAATTATAACAAATTAATCAATCGCGCCTAAACGCGATAATTATGATGAGTTATTATTTTTGCACCGGTATACACACTCACCGTGTTTTGAACGAATACAAATATCGCGATCAGCTGTTGACACAAAGCACTGAAAACGACTATATAATAACTGGACAATATTTGTTCAAGTCGGTACTCTATTTGTAGAGAAAACTAACGTATTTGTAATTAAAACATCTTCTACACACCCGCCCTCATATTTCAGTCGAGTTCCCAACAGCTAAGTCAACATGTACTGCCGTATAAACTGCTGTCCAAGAATATTTTAACACTTCGGTATAACAATTTGGTAGGAAAAGTCGTTGTTAGTCACACTGGGTCAATTTATATGAGCTGCCCAATCAATTGTTACGTTTTCACTACGAATATTACACTATAATTCTTTGTATATCCGATATAATTGGACTTTTTCTGGAATAACCTGACGGTGCATATTGTGCATGTTTTAAAGGTAAGGATGTTTATTTGAAATTTAATGTTCAGCATTCTTTTTGTCTCGTGTGTCGGCTTAATATGTTGTACAAATGTCAATGCATGTACAAATCACGCCGTATATAATTTTGAAACCACACCAAGAAACACAAAATGTACATGTAGTACTCGACATTAAATAATAAATTCTTACGAGCTACGCAAGCTTGTTTCACATGTATTTGTTCTAATTGTACTATTTGTAATGCATGTATATATTAGTTCATGTATTACCGGTATTAAGCGAAAAACAACTGTTGTCGCTGTTTTATTAAATTTAACTGCCAAGTGCCGGTTAGTTGTTAACTTGATATGTCCCGACCTGAGCACCTTTTAGCGAGGAATGTAGTCATCTGCACTCGACTTCAATCTCGCGTTAAATCTACCCCGCCGGAAGTTGATATCGCTAAATCAGCAACTTCCGTTTGCATTGACCGGTGTCAGCGTTTAGGGAGACTAATTTAGGTACCCGAAAACAAGCTGTCCGAACTTTATCAGATATTGAAGTTCATCAAATAATTGAACCTTTTTCTTTTGTATAATGTAAACAATTTCTTATGAAGAGTTTTACCATATTGAACAAGATGAAAAGGACAGGCTTGTTTTAGTTGAAAAGCGACGAAGGTTAAAGTTACATAATATATGACGATTTCAATAAAGAAAGAACTGCATCAATTTAGTGTATGGAGCGGAAATCGCGAAAATATGTTTGTCTTTGTTGGCTGGTAAAAACTTATATCGATTGTGCATTGTTAAACACGCACTTAATTGTTTAAGCAATACTGCCAATGTGAATGCTATAAAATCTCTTCATTTTAAAAATACTAATGTTCACGTGTTACGTAATTTGCATACGTGCGTTTTCCTAATATTGATGAATTGATACTATAATGCGATAGAAAATGTGTTGATAATTATATTCACTGTATCACCTCACCATAGGAAACGTTTTATATTTTCTTAATATTCAGTTAACCCCGACGGCGGGTGGGGGGCGGCATATCTATTCGGGCGCTGGCTGTGTTTAAATGTCGTTTGTTGTAGCGTAATGGTGACGAAATGGTATCGTTAAGTGGTTTGTGTAAATCTGTAAACTATATTTTCACTCGATAACCCACTTGATATTTCTTTTAAATGAGTAAGCACATTCGTGCTTCCATCGTTTTTTTTTCATATCGTAGACGTCGAAATAAAGTTATTGGAGGAAAACCTTAAACCAATATGTCGTTTACTTACGCGACCTTCGAGAAATTGAATCTTCAAACATCATGTTGTCTAATAATACACACTATTGTTGAATGAGTACTTTAAAATTGAACCAGAATCACCAGGCTTCATTTTCCTGAGGATGTTTTATCTATAATAATTTATTTTTGTAACCGAACTTTTTTAAGCACATTATGAGAGCTGACTTTCAAATGGCGAACACTTCTCATAACTTTATAACGGGGCTCGACACATTATTACGCCCTTTTTCAAGTCTTATGAAAACAATTATAAACATTAAAAAAAAAGGTATTTATTTTTATTGAAGTATTTTATGTAAAATTGTACGTCTTTGTATACACAATATTTTAGCCAGGTTTGCTCCGGCAATTTTAATTAATGTTTTTTGACAGTCAGATACAACTAACCTCACTAAAACATAGTCAACCACCGTATGCGCATGCGCAGTGTAAACGACAAGGCGCGAAAAGGGTGTTTGTTTCCACTAACCCGACCGACTAAATTTATTCCTTGTCGACCCTTTACGTTTTTTGCACACTACTGATTGAGTCTTTGATTATGTTAACATGCATTTGTACATATAAAGAAAGATTGATGCAAACAGATTTCGCAGATTTCTGTCCTTGAACATTCTTACTAAAAAAGGAAAATAGCTCGTGGATACAAAAAAAAACAATGTCAAGAAAATATGCGCCAGCCTTGTACCTACCCATTTTTTGGTAATGTCAGTGGAAAAAAGAACATTTGTTTCGTCTCACTATTAAAACACTCGAAAATACATTTAAATGGTATCGCAACTACTTTCTATGAATCATAATAGCTGCAGTTTTTAAAATATAACTTTCAAGTTTACAGTAGGGTCGTTTTACTCATTATTTAAAGACGCTTCATTGTGTGCGTTATATAGTACACGTAGAAATTGAAATGAGTACATGAATATTAGACGCAATAGATTTCGACAACCTTATTTTTTAACATATAGGACATAAGAACATACATTCTTGCGACTATGTGGACGCTGTTAAAGTTGAAAAGGTTACCTGACCACAGTGAAATTGCTCATATCATGTCAACTTATTTAGGGTGGCCAGAGACTTTTGTATGAACTAAATTGAATTCCATCTCGAGTTTTGACATGGCACGAGTGATTGACAAGCGGTGTAGACACGTGTTCACCCCGGTAAAATGTGTCCCTATTTCACAAAACGTTTAAAGCATCCGTGAAATTGAACGAAAAGAGCAGTTTTTGTCCATCTTCCGTTCGGTTGATTCACAGGTGTGTTAACAATTGAACTGTACGCGTGGTTAAAATATACATTTAGTCGTTCGCCTTTGTGCAATGTTGTGGTCTTGGAGGAAATAAGAAAAGCTTTAGTAAGATGATGACTGGCTGATAGTCACACTGTGATGTCACACTAGTTAACACCTATGTGGATTTTTCACGTCCTACATACGATGTAACCATTGTTTATGTCCCCCAGTCTATAATGGGGGACATATTGTTTTTGCCCTGTATGTTTGTTGGTTTGTTGTTTTTGTTTACGTCAAACTTTAACATTGGCCATAACTTTTGCAATATTGAAGATAGCAACTTGATATTTGGCATGCATGTGTATCTCATGGAGCTGCACATTTTGAGTGGTGAAAGGTCAAGGTCAAGGTCATCCTTCAAGGTCAAGTTCAAATATATGGGGGGACATAGTGTTTCACAAACACATCTTGTTGGATGTTGTATTTGCTTGCATAATGATCGTAGTACGCAAAAAGTTGCGGCTGATCTTAAAAAAACTACATATAACGTTTTTGTTTTACTAAGAGAGTGTTAGTTTTTACAATTATAGCGATAAGCAGACGTTTCGTAATTTTGATTACAGGCTGGGTTCAAAATTAAATCGGTTTCCGTTCAAAGTAACTGATTGACCAGACAATGTTCAGAGTTCGACGGAGATTTCCTTTTGGTCACACTTCTCGTCTTCATCGACTGATAAGCACGTGGATGGCTGTTATCACTTTTTGTGTTAAAACCAATTGTTTGTTATTCGACGAGAATCAAAGAGAAATTGGTCTTTTTAGTGTCCGAATTTTAATGCATTTTACTAGAGCTGCCAATTCTAAGTGATTATTGCTTTCTTTCATCTTCACAGCGTCTTCTAATGATGCGCGGCCAATATCTTGAATAATTCCCTGCCTCGATTCGACCCGTGGGATACGCGCAATCCCGAGGGGGCACACGGAAGATTTCCTCGCGGTCGTAATACCCGGCAACTTGGGAAGTGTTAACGTTCTTTCCGAGTCGATGACGATGATTAACTCCGACCAATGTTTAGCCAGTGTCAATAATTAGTTGGCACTGAGAGGAAATTATTAGCGCAAAACTCCCGTAATTAACGAGCGAAATTCGCGAAACACGAATAGACATAATTCCCAAATGCTAGATTTCTTCCGAAATGTACACAAAAGTATCGTGCTCAGGGAGGCATTCCCTGCGAAGGAACACGTGTATCTCGATGGCATGAGTTGTAAGTTAGTTAGTTGTTTGTTATGTGAAGGGTGTGTCGAACGCACAAGGGTCGGAACTGAAATCCATTTAATTAAATTGAGGTTGATATTTTGGTTTAGATACACGTCGTACTACGGTTTTCATTTTCTGATACTATGTTGAATTTCAATTACTTATTGTATATGGGTGGTCTCGGTGAACCGTTCCCCAACTCGTCTTGCTTATATTTATTGGTTGGTTCTTTTGCATAGCATTTCTTGTGTTACTTTTCTTCCGTAGTATTTTTTACCTCATTTTATGATTATGTTTGTTTGTAAGTTTGGATTGTTCGAAATGTGTAATAATATTGCAATCATACTATTATCACGTAGGTCAGTTTACCTACTCACACTTGTCTAGCCCTTTGCATGCTGGGAAATGTGTCGTCTGCTAAAATGTCGTCTGCTGAATTTCTAAAATAAGCATTTTCTTCGATTTTTTTTCAAAGAATACTATTAGAATAGCAAACAGTCTGGATCCTGATGAGACGCCACGTTCTGTGGCGTCTCATATGGATCCAAACTGTTTGCAAAGGCCTTCCAAATTCGGTTTCAGCACTGAAAGAGCTAGACAAGCTTACGCCATCTTTGCCGGTACCGACTGCACATGATTATGCCAGTAACGGACAACTGCACTGCTATGTTGTTAGGGCATTGGTTCAAGGTTCAAACAATCATTATATCTAAAACTGCAAACATAGTAATGTCCAAAATTATTAAGATTATTGAAATTAACATTTTACGAAAATTTTACAGATATTGCATGGACTCTTCAAAACATATATGGCATGTGTGTATATTGAAATTCGGTAGCAGAATTAAATTGCTAAAAATGTAAAAATGTTGCTTACAAAGCTTGGAATGTAATTATAATTTTTAAAGTACCACATCCGCACACTAAGAATAAAGTACTGTGCAAATTAGTATGTGTCAGCGTAAATCAAAACAGATCGTGAGGCATTCATTGAGAAAACGGACATGTTATATGTATACATAGTATGATATCGAAGACGAGTATCAGTTTGTAATTGTATGTCCTCTTTATATCGATATTAGAAAAATGTATATCGGCAAATTCTATTATTACCGACCTTGTATGCATACATTTATACGTGTGTTAACAAATACTAACACTAAAGTTCTAACTTAACTCCCGATATATTGTAAAAATGCTTTTAAAATGAGAACTGGGGGCATTGAATGCAAACGTGTAATATAATGGCCTTCGTGCATTGTCAACACATTGTTATATACTATGCTGTTTACTTTCGCATTTTTTACTATGCATGTGCTTACTGCTTATATTATCCCTTTGCATGCTGGGAAATTTGTCGTCTGCTAAAATGTTGTCTGCTGAATTTCTAAAATTAACATTTTCATTGATTTTTTCAAAGAATACTATCAAAATAGCAAACAGTTTGGATCCTGATGAGACGCCACGTTCTGTGGCGTCTCATCTGGATCCAAACTGTTTGCAAAGGCCTTCAAAATCCGGTTCCAGCACTCAAAGGGTTATATATTGTCAGTTTTGTATGTATAACGATGAACTAGTCTTGTTCATGGTTTATGAATAAATTTTCTGTTTCTGTTCTGTTCATCATCCATTGTTCATAGATAAATCACAAACTCTTTATACATTTCGGTCAGTGTGACAGTATTTCGCGAACACTGTCAGCATTTCCAGATACCACTGACATAGCGCTAGCGGACACATTCTAGAGGTAACGTACGATCACGTCGAATTGTTATAGAAAATATGTTTTTTATGACAACACGGTATTAATTTACGAATAACAACGGACAAAAAGTGAGAAAAAAATATGTTTATCTTTACTATTACGCCGATACCAACACGTTTGTTAAATCGAATTTTAATTTAAATTTGTAAATACTGGTGCCTTTGTCTAATGACAAGGTTTGGTATTGGATTGGAATGCAAACAAATGCTGTTATAATAGTGTCCATTTTTTAAATACATTTTACTTCAACTGAACGTTTTAATGTACCTTGGATTTCATCAACGTTAAATCGGTTGTATTTTAGATGATACATTTATGAACATTTGTGTCGTGTTCTGAGAAAGCTGGGCATAATGCATGTGCGTAAAGTGTCCGCCTTAACTGGATTTTCGCTAAGAAGAGACTTCATATTAACGAAAAATTCCATAAAAGCGGAAATTATCGTCCCTGATTAGCCTGTGCGGACTGCACAGGCTAATCTGGGATGAAATTTTACGCACATGCATTATGCCCAGTTTTCTCAGAACACGACCCATTTGATTAGGTCATGAATGTGCTTTTATTGTCATATTGATAGTCCGATTGTTAGGCCTGTTTAAATTAAAGACAATATAGATGTCGAATTTCCGAGCCCAGTCGCTTTCGCCGCATTTTATCCATTTAAATAATATTTGTAGAAAATAATTTGTTAAAATATTATGTAGTGAAGATACATTTGCGTTGTCAGTTGTATAATATTGTGTATAATATCAAAATTTATACATATATATTATAGGACTAAAACAAGAACACGATATAATAATAATAATAATAATAATAATAATAATAATAATAATAAATACATAAATAAATAAATAAAGTAACGGAAAAAACTTGTAAATACAAAATTACAACCGTATTTTACTGCTTAAAACTTTTTATCTATTGTTTTGTAATTATATTTTGTATTATAATCTGCTCCCTTTTGTATCGCTGCAAAGGGATTTGTTCTTGAGTGAGTGATTAAAAATAAAAAAATACCGTTCCTATTAATACCAAAGTGTAGAAAGCATGGTGTTTCAGAAGAAAGTATACACTTCAAGATACATGATTATTTTTAATTGTTGTATTCTATTATTGCAATTTAAGATTCTTTCTTATTTTTATTTTGTTTAATCCAATAATTTTCATTTTTGCAATATTTATGTCATTTTTTAATAACATTTCTCTATCCATGAAGATGCGCTGATATATTATATATAGATATTTGATGCACCTTTTTTAAATAATATTATTTCACTACAAACCTATCGAATATATCGGCCACTACCAAAATGACACTTGCAATGTACGTATTTATGCGGATAAGAATTCATATATATGTATTCATGCGGATAATAATTAATGTAAATAAACGCTAGCACATCGCTTGTCTAACTCGCTAGTGGGGTTTTGGGTCAATAGAAAAGAACGAAAATAAGTACCAGCATAACCCCGGGGCATGGGGTTTATTTTACGTCTGTTTCGTCCATTTAATTTATTCTATTGACACCTTTCAACGAGCTTGACAACTAATTTGTACGATCATCGGCGCTTTTATTCCGCCATATTTTCTGCGGTGTATTCGATCGGGTGCGTGACTGCAAGTGGAGCGTTGAATTTTCAAGTGTGCTCATTGGACGGTGGGCGGAGCGGCTCGATTGTGGGAGTAAATGATAGCCGCTTGGAACATTTATGACGAAAACGATTCTCGTTTGCGATTTAGCTGAATTGAGAACGAAGTTTGCTTACATTAAGCATTAGCATATTTACCTTTATCTCGTATGAATGTGTAGACAACAGTTTCGAAAAAAGTGATTTATGGAATAAAGACATCTGAACTCATGATTGGGAAAAACGAAAAAGACAGTTTTGTGGGGAACTTTCTGGATATGCAGCATGGTGGCCTGTCCCATCGCTACACCGGCATGTCGCCGGCTATGTCGGGCATCGCGAACAGCTCCTCCCTGGGTATGATGCCATCGCTCTTCGGAGACAACAACTACTACCGGCACGCAGCCGGATACGGAAGTATGGGGATGGGGATGTACGCGGCCGCCGGGGCCACTTCCGCCGACCAGTACTCGATGGCCCGACATTCCCCGTACTCCCCGTATGGCCCACCCCACCACAGCACCAAGGACATGGTGAAACCTCCCTACAGCTACATTGCCCTGATCGCCATGGCCGTACAGAGTCAACCGGACAAGAAAATTACGTTGAACGGAATATATCAATTTATCATGGACCGGTTCCCGTTCTATCGCGAAAACAAGCAGGGTTGGCAGAACAGCATTCGTCATAATCTGTCACTGAATGAATGTTTTGTGAAAGTCCCACGCGATGATAAGAAGCCGGGAAAGGGCTCGTACTGGTCGCTCCATCCGGACAGCTATAACATGTTCGATAACGGCAGTTATTTACGCCGTCGACGGCGTTTCAAGCGTCCCGATAAAGGAACAGAGGACGCACAAGACGGCGGGGAGGCGCGCACAAAATCTGAATCCGATGAAGCGGACGACGGAAACGTCTCTTGTACGGAAGAACCAACGACTAATGCTGCTGGGAAAAAGACCGAAGTATTAGACAAAGTGAAAAAAGAAGGACATCCAAAACCGGACTTTGATAGCATCAAACCGGCGTTTAAACATTATGATTTGGATAGTGCAAGTTCGAAACTCGATAGAGCTCTAAGCAGGGTGGAAACTAGTCCAGGATCTCTTAATATAGGAAGTGAACCTCTAAACACCGACCCACCGACGTCGTCTTTTTCCGTAGAAAATCTTATGACAAATCATCTCGCAGAACTATCTCCAACAAACTCATTTATGGGTGGTCGCAACGCTGCCCATCTGCTTGCGCCACCAATGCTGTCGTGTTATTCGCGACCGTCGGATGTATATAGAAATCCTTGCGTTTCCTCGCCGTCGGCGTCAAGTTATGGGTATGCAGGAAACATCAGCGCTCAGTCGCTCTTCTCGTCATCGCTTTGCACGACTTCCGGTAGAAATCAGACAGGAAGTAACCTGGTATCTGCCGATGATGGTTCCGGTGGGAGCGCAGGAAACTCTCCGCATCCGACACCGACTCCTGCGCATGCGGGGACGATGAACGGAAGCGGAAATCAGTCGGCACTATCTCAAGGGAACAGCTTTCTACCCAGTATGTTCGGTGCGCAGCAAAATGGACAGCACTACGCGCGCAACTCGTGGTACATGTCACCCGGGGAGTTCTCTGGTCCCCCGCACTTCAGCATGTTCGACTCCCAGCGGCATCTCGAGAACCAGGGCCAGCCGTCGGCGGCTTCGGGAGCGTCCAGCTGTCAGCTGGCGGCCTTTCGGTCCACGTTTAAAAATAACGCGCAGTATCCGTGTGATTACGGTAAATTCTGACAATATTTTGTATCCCAACCAAAGAAATTTTATTTAAAACCGTGTCGATGATTATTATTTACATTTCGTAGAAACGTGTTAGAATATATCACTTTCAAAAAAAGCATTTTTATACAGGATTTACGTTTATATTTATTTTTGTAACAAGTCTGTATTGTTATAAAACACTAAGACGGGGAACGTCAAAGTGTGATAAGTAATATCGGTGTTTTATTTTCATTTTCATTTTTATAATCATTCGAATTGTCAGTTTCTTACTAAATTTACTTCAATTTCAAACTAGACGTGCATATACATTGAACATGTACTTGTAAATCGTGACATGCAAGTAAATACAATGACGATTTGAAAACGACAATATAATTTAGTGAACATAATGGATCAATACAAACATACACGTTTATGAACCAACGATTTAACTGTTTTTATATTGCTTATTTTTCTCTGAATATAATTCTATAAACAATTGTTATTTGTCTCTGAATACTTTTAACTTTCTTGCCAGTGTGAACATTTTTGTGCTGAACGAGTCTGTGAATGTATATATTAATTTTAATTTTATTATGTTTTACCTGATGTTACCACAGTGATGTTATATGTATAATTCATGGTGAATGTTTAATATTAAATATTATTTTATGTGGATTACGTGTTTGTTGGTAAGCCACAAGGCTAAATATTAAGTTATAACACAGAATCTTATATAAAAAAGTAATTAATAACAACAATGCAATAAATAAATAAATAATAATAATAATAATAATAATAATAATAATAATAAAATAATAATAATAATAATAATAATAATAATAATAATAATAATAATAATAATANCTAGAAATAAATAATTTGAAGGTGAAAGATACATTTTACAGAGATTTTTATGTTTAGGATTCTCTGTTTTATGCAATTTATTTCACCAAAAACTCAAAATTTATGTATTGTACAATAATAGTTGATGCTTAAATTCAAAATTTCACTGCTGTTTGTCCTATTCCCAAAATGGCGAGAAAAAGCCCTGTGGGAGGTATCCATATTTGTGTATGTTTATATGCTATTACAAGAAAGTCTGTCCAATTCCAGATGCACTCATCTCTGTAGACAACCTCTGCCTTTCTGGACCGCTCATGGACCCATCGCCCAATTGCTGGGAGGCAAGTGCATCACGTGGAAGCCTTTTGACCAATGGGACGGTACATGAGGCCTTTCAGCAGCAGTACTTGGAGAAGTGTCGCCGGGCGTCTGGTCTAGCACTTCAGAGCTTGCAGATGACTGCTCAGATGCCAGGTATATTTCTCTGACCATTTCAGCATTCTAATTGAAGCATTCCAATTTAAGCAAGATATTAGGTTAATAGTGCCCATTGTTGTAGTTAACATTCACTTTTTTGACGGAAGGGGAACTTGTACACATGAAAATTCTTTAATGTATGGATACAATTTTTTGTTCACTTGAGCACAACATGCTGATGGTGCGCTTTTATAATCAAGTTTTGTACAATGTCCTTTGTGTATGTACAAAAACTAATTTTTGAACAACAGAGCTCACATTTCTTCACCCAACCTGAAATGTACATTACATACAGTCAACTCCTGATTGCTCGAAGGTGCAGGGAGCGGCAAGACAATTTGAGCCCTCTGAACTTCAAGCAAAATTATTCCTAATATAATCTGTTTACTTACATTTGTCTGCAACAGATTTGAATCTTCATTGGAAGAGTATTCAATGTGCCCTAAACACTGTACTACTTACTGCATATGAATCAAGATGAACAGTCAACTAAATATTTGTTTATTTGTATTGATAAATGTTTTAAAACAGTTATATATACAACAAACAAATATGATTCTAGCAATATAAATGTATATTAGATCAGCACATTTTTAGGAAGCACGATTACATGTAAGAATCAGAGCAAAGATATAAAACATGCATAGGCAATTTCAATTTAATTATAAAATGCAATTTAACACAGTGATTATAAAATTAAACAAGCATGTGAACACCACAGAAAAAGTACACAACACTCTTTATTTATTCGTTTGTTTTTAAAGAATGATAGGACGTCAGTTTTTGTCGCATTGATGCATAACTTTAAGCGTCAGTTTGTGTGGTATTGATGAATTACTTTAAATGAATGTAATTATGCCCCCCTTCGAAGAAAAGGGGATATATTGTTTTGATGGATGAAGGTCGGTCGGTCTGTTGGTCTGTCTGTCGGTAGACTAGTTCGTTTCCGATCAATAACTTTTGAACGGATTGACCGATTGGCTTGATACTTCACATGTGCATTTGCCTTGGACAGTACATGACATCAATTGAAATTGGGGTCACTGGGTCAAAGGTCAAGGTCACTGTCACAATAAGTGAAAATCGTTTCCGATCTATAACGCGTCAACAAATCGACCGATTGGCTTGATACTACACATGTGCAATGGCCTTGCACAGTTAACAGGCTTTCCAGCGTTCCTAGTTTTTCCTAGTTTTCCTGGTTTTTCCTAGTTTTTTAAAAAGTCTCCTTCTTTTTCCTAGTTTTTACAAAAAGCTCCTAGTTCTCCTATTTTTTTTGTCTTAAAATTCTTTAATGGGCAAAATAATTTTTTGGTTTTGTTAATTTAATGTCACCTCTGGATATGTTAACATGTATTCATAGTGTTTTAAATATATTTGGGTTTGCCGTAGGTATAAAGGCATTTTTAACATACCTGAAGTTACACATTTTAATTGCTTGATTTTTATCATTTGCAAAGATTGTCAATTTACTTGATGAAGAAGTAACCAGTGATAAGGCAAAATTCTTATTACAATACTTGAGGCTGGACCCTACACATTCAGTTAAGTCTATTGGGTCTAACTGAAGATAAAACTGCTGGTCATTAGTTATTAATAAGTAAGCAGGAAGATTTAATATTTGAGTTCCATCTACAGATGTAGCATTTATAGGCACAGGAAAAGACTCAACCTTATACAAATGCAAAGGATCATCAGTGATGAAATTGGAAGTTTTAGAGTTACAAACAAGCTTAATCCATTTCTTGCAAACAGAAAATCATTAATTGAATAAATGTCTTTTGTATTAAATATAGCCAAAGACAAACCAGATACTTGTCATGAAGTAGAATTTTTATATCAGCAATAGTTTTATGTAAAACTGATTCTGTAATCAACAAAGGTGAAAGTTTTCCATTAATTAAATCTAGAACTCCTAACTTAATTTCTTCTAATTCATAATGTATATTACTGGTTTCCTTTATTTGATCTATAAGAATACTTGTAACATAATCAATGACTTGGTGCATATGAGAGGTTGAGCAATTTAGATTGAATAAATTTGATTACTAGCATGTTATCTTTAATACCTGACAAAAGATTGTCCATTCCTTTATTGTCTGTAGATATGAATGAGCTTAAGTGATCCTCATGTTGAGATAAGGCTTTTGAGAGTGCAACACTCATTTTGGTAAGTTCATTCATGCAAACAGCAAGAATATTGACATCATCCATTGTTGCAGTGCCAAAAAGTCCTTTTGAAAGTTTACCTTTGAAAGGCAAAAGTGCACATTTACTTCTACATTTGGTTATGGTTGATTCAGGAATGAGACTTTCAATACCCGAAANATAACTTGTGTACATTGTTATTACAACTTGTGCGGCGAAATACTTTTGGCAACCGAGAAGTTTATTATCATACACAAAAAACACATAATAAATAAAGGACCGTTTCAAAAATATATTTTTGTAAAATATTTCGGCAACTTTGGTGTGATTTATATATAAACTGTTTGAGTCATTTATTCGTCCCTTATATAAATAATTATCTTAGATTAGAAAACAATTGCCATGATGTCCGTTAATGTCAGAGTAAAGTTTTGACATTTTAAGCCATACATTATGTTGCGCGAGTTAATGTTTTTTTGCAAAATAACGGCAAATAGACATTAATTTTTATTCTATCAAATAAATTCAAAGTAATGTCAGAAAATATTCGCCTCACGTTTACATGTTGATATAATCTAGCCACGTGTTTCATTCAATCGGTGTTATCTACAACATTGAAGTTGAACTTTTATAAATGCACGTATATATAATATAAATTTAATACACATTACAATGTACACGCATTTATAGTATTTTGAAATGTGTAGTTGTTTTATTTTCTTGTTATTCTGCAAATGCAATTTGTTTTTCACATACAAAATATTTAATTTAAGTTCAGTATTTTACTCTTCATTTCAACGGAACAATGCATTACAAATTAGTTTCCAATCAGTCTACTTTTTTCCACTGAGATTTTCGAGTTGTATACTGTTCCTTTAAATAATGCCCTATGTGAACTGGTTCTACGTCTGGCTGGTTTAAAAGATTTATTAAACGGATTAACCTCCACAGACGGGTTCATATTGTGACGAATACATTTTCGTTCACATTTTGGCTTATCATTAAAAATAACATGTTAGGTTGTCATCAACTATATTAGATATATGTCGGTTCGCAAAGCGAGCCTCATATTTCATGGAAGAGATGTTATCGTATTTTAACATATGGCGAAAAGTTGCAGGTTTCAAAAATCTGCTGAAAATTTACAAACGGGTGTCAAATTTGATAAATATGTATGCGCCATGATGAATGCTCACATACGGTTAAGATTTTGTTTTTTTATTTCTTTCTCTAGCTTCACTTTGCAGCATTAGGAATGTGGTTTAGACATCAACTATGTTAAGGCAGTGGATTTTTTAATTGATAACTGGTAGAGCTGCCAAACGATATAATTCAAGAGCCAAAACTGTTTTAAAGTTGCAACAACAACAAAAATAACAAACGAAAATTAAGATACTCATCACACTACATTACTAGTAATATTCATATTATATTGCGACTGTACTAAAATACAAGTATTATAATACAACAATTCGTATAACTGATAATAATAATAATAATAATAATAATAATAATAATAATAATAATAATAATAATAACGACAACGACAACGACAACGATAACGATAATGATAATAATAATAATAAAACACGTTTCATTTATACTTCTAATTATTTCCATTTAAAATGTGCGAGCACAGCAATAGGCAAAGGAACGGATTCCGACTGAGCCGCCGTATCCCGCACTAGACCACAGGTTTTGGAAACGCGTTGATTGTGTTTACAGATCTTGAATTCTGACACGAATCTTGTGTATACCGAGAAAATAACAAAAAACCGGATCTTCATCAGTATTAATAGGCGCACAATTGTCATTAGATAGATCAGTTGTAGTTGCTTCGTAATTCGCTCAATAGTAAACATCGTATCAAACTTTACAAATTATTGATTAATTTGAACTAATTTAATGGAACTTCAAGCTGTCACGTTAGCAAATATGATCGCAGGATGGATAGATTGCTCAAAGAATTGAACTACCGTGTTTGCTTTGATAGTTCCATTATGTTTTTTTACAATTCAGTGAATTTCGTTGTCTTTTGCTTTCGTGTGTATGCTACAGCATTTTCATTTAAAAAACGCACCCTCGCCTTAATCTTATTGATTTATTTTAAGTAACAAAACTTAAACTTAATCAAAAGAAAAGCGAATGTGATCGCATAACGAAGAAGCTGATGTTGAGACTTCCTGCTCAGAAATAACTTTGCCATATATGGCAGACAGACAGACAAACCGATGGACAGAGCGACTACTATATGCCTCCTTATTCGAAAGAGAGCATAAAATCCCAAAACCCTGTCCGACATAAGACACAAACAAGACGCTGTCGATGATATATGTGATATGAGGTCGATGATTTGCGAGATAAGATAGTAATCTCCATCATTACATATCGACAATTAGTGTCCAATTTGCGAGTGATATTTCACGCCACGGGGTGCGATATTGCACGGGAATGTGTTGCTGCTGCACGGGGGTGCACCGGTGTGGTGTCAGAACCTGATGTAGCTTGCAACCGCGGTTGGATGCGTATTTATTTAATATAGTGAAAACGGTTTGATAATTGGGTTGTTGATTGTCTTAGGCTTTCTGGGTAGAACCAGTACCAGGTGTTTTATGAAAAGATGTAGAGAACCCTCTCAGAGTGTGGATCAAGCTTGTGGCATACTGATAAAAAATGTATCTAATAGGTTTGAATTATTCAAGAAACAATTTTAAATTTAAACGATAATAATATATAATATTTTAAATCTGTTTACTATTATTAGTAGTATGCATGCACGCATGCTTTGTATTAAGTAAACAACGCAGGCGTTTGCCGTTGTGATTTAATATACTCGAAAAAGTATCGTTGCTTATTTGCAAATAAACACCGATTCACATCAGAATAATAATAAGAAGAAACAGTCACGTTATATACATTTGTCAATTAACATTTTCTTCAATTACAACACGGACGATAATTTACAGTTTCGAGTTTGTTGTCCATTGGAAATACATGTATAGCAAAGGAAAATGTGCTCGTTTAATGTTCTATTAAAATTGTAAATACCTCAAAATCTTGATTCATTTAAAAAAAAATGTTATTGTGCGATATTATAAGGCGGTAGAAAAAGTAGTAATAGTGATGGTAGTTGTTGTTGCTTGTTGTACTTGATGATGCTGTTGTTGTTCTTCTTGCTGTCGTTTAAATATCAATGCTACAATCATGTCCTACTATATTTATCAATCACTTTAAATACGCGGCAATTTTATATGATAAACAATAAACTGTTAAAACAGTTCGAAGTCGAATGCATAAGAAACCATTCATTTTCTAAAGCATTAACGATATCGTTCTTAAAGCGCGAGGTCTGTTTCTGTCGTTTGGGAAATCCAAGGGCGCAAATTATCTGTGAAAATTTGATGTAAAAATTTATCATTTTAATTACCCATGAAGATTATGAGACAGCCAAAGCGTTTTGCATTGCTCGACAACTTGTAAAACGCCTTGTTCCCGGGAAACTTGAATGCTTTATGGCGACTTAACAGCGTTTTAAGAACGAAGAATTACATGGATTGCGAACTACACAGGGATTTTATTGGTTCTGTAACGGGCCATGTTATTGGATATGGGCCATAGTCATCACAGGAAGACATTTTCAAGATTAACTGGTAATGCGGAAAGGTGTGAGAATTCGCGCGAATGCAGGCTTATTGCGTCATGTGCGTTTGAAGCAGGAATCGTCTTAGAAATTGCTTACCAGACGACGCCATTGTGAATTATTACGTTGACAAGTGCGACCACATTATTTGAACCGAGGTTTACCTTATTGTGAGACGGTTACTAACGTAGATTCTCTTCAAATAAGTGCAGTAATATTATTCGTGCACAATATAATAACGTTTGTAAACAGGTTTCATGCAGAGATTCACCCACTGCACAGATTTTCATTTCTAGAGTAAAATATGGATACTCTTAAAACATAAAATACTAATTCGAAAGCATGAAGAACTCTGTTTTTCAAAGACAAACACATTTAAAGATGATCGCCGTAAATTACAATCGTCATCATGCTGTTTTACTAGCTTTCGCTGTCATTATTGTAAGTGTGCCTATATGTGCCCACCGAGCAAGTCTCTGCATGCAAGTCTGCATGATTTCATGTAAGAATTTATATCATACGGGCTTCGTTCTGGGAAAACTGGGTTTAACTCATGTGCGTAAAGTGTCGTACCAGATTAGCCTGTGCAGTCCGCATAGGCTAATCAGGGACGACACATTCCGCCAAAACTGATTTTTGTTTAGAAAAGACTTCCTATAACCAAAAAACAAAACATAAAAGCGGAAAGTGTCGACCCTGATTAGCCTGTGCGTACTGCACAGGCTTATCTGGAGCGAAACTTTACGAACATGTATTAAGCCCAGGTTTCCCAGAACGAGGCTCATACAGTAGGCGCATTTATATCACCATCGCTGTAATGCTTTTTACAATAGCAATATAAAAGATCGTTGAATGACTCAATAATAAATATTAATAAAATACAACTTGTGTGAACTAGTTAAATAATATTATGCAATTCAAACATTGTACATAAAGCAGAAAAATAATGTATACGCGTAGAAAAAATACTTTGACCGTCACGAATAATCTCATGTATCACACAAATGAATCGCAATCATGCACATTGCAATCATAACTAATTTTCCACCCCAGCAAGCAATTAAAGTGCACTTAACAGAAAACCTCTTCACGTCGACTCGAGTATTTTGTAATAAGCAACATTTCTACTAGGACGCATATTCCGTTTGTTTTTCTCATTAATTCGTCTATGTTCTCAAGAAAAACACATTTTATCGTTTTTGTATTGCTTTCTATGTAATATAAACATCGATATGCCATGAACATTCTAGTTAAAAGGTTGAGTAAATAACCGCGGGCAAATGAAAATATTAATTTAGATATATTAAACATGTGTCCGACGCAATGCTGAATCCTTTCGAATCCTTGTTTGAGGATTTAAAATCAAGTTTTGCTTACTTAACGAATCCACGCGTACAGTTATTGTAGAGAAGTCTGTTCATTGCACAATTGAATAAACATTTGATTATGCGCCTTATTATTTTAGATAATCGAAGAACTGAGTCTTAAATAGAGAGAAATATAAACTACGTCAAACAGTATTGTGGTTTTTCTCAATAAAGTGTTTTATTCAATCTTGAAAAAACAATTTATAAATTTTGGGGATATATACAAGTGAATTGATGACTGCAAAACGTCCAATTCAAATGGTGTTAACGGCAAACTTAGATTGAGTTTGTTTAAAGCCTCTATAACGCTCAAAATCAACGGAAATTTCGTTAAATATTTCGTAAACTAAAGTTAACACATTACACAATCAGTGTTCCTTATAGCAATAGCCAAAGTTTCAACACTAGAAAATGGTCTGGTAATATAGTTTTAACACGATACAAAATGCTCTTTTTAGTTTGTTTGTGGTACAATATATTCAACACATGTTCATGTCCGAATTAAAATGGAATATATTGTGCCACACAAAAATACAAATAAAAACATTGTATATCTTGTTTAATCTATGTAACCAGAACCTTTACGGCGTTATTAATTTAAATGTACATATATTATCATTTATTTTCCTCTAGTTACTCAGATAGTTCTATGGAAATGGATGTACCTCGTGGCCCCAGTATATGCACACGGTCAAAGCGTGTTTAAATCAGTAAAAGGCATACGTGCAATATTGTTATTATCAAATTTGTATTCAGATTATTTGTCAAATGACACATTATAACATTGGTTCTCACAAAGGCCAGATCTTGAGACTAAATTCCGAGTTGAACACGTATGGGTGTTTCATTAGTCGTCACAATACAAGAACAGCGGGATTTTTTTCGGTAATTCTGGTTTTCCATATGAGCCTTTTTCTGGGAAACGTGTCTCAATGCATGTTCGTAAAGTATCGTCCCTGATTAGCGTGTGTTGTCCTGGCAGGCTTATCTGGGACGACACTTTCCGCATAGACTGGATTTTCGTTTAGAAAATACTTCGTTTACACGAAAAAAATCATAAAAGCTGAAAGTGTCGTCCATCACAAGCCTGTTTGGACTGCACATGCTAATCTTGGACGACACTTCACGCACATGAATTAAACCCAGTTTTCCCAGAACGCGGCTAATATAAAACAGAGTTTACCAAAGATATAAAATATTTGAGCGGATCAGTCTTCTAGTGGTGAAGAACTCGCAGGCTCAACCCTTACGTACTGTCGTGCAATTCGAATGAGACGTTAAACCGCGGTGCATTATACTGTAGGTGCTTCACGCCGGACACTTAAAGACCCCATGGCGTCTCTGGAGTGAGACTTCTCTCGTGCATCACACTTTCCAACGTAACTCAACTAACAAGTCTTCTGGGCAGGGGATCGATTGCCATATTGGAGAATCCTGGTGAACTCGCAACCTCCGCGCAGTGATTTGACGGGAACCAGCATAGCTGGATCAAATTTGTTCAAAATTGAAAAAGTTGTATGTGAGAGCATGGAACGAAAACTCTGCGTGGAGATTGGTGAACTCGATGAAAGTGTACTACACACATCTCTTATATTTATGCAAAAATGAAGCTGGAAGTGTAAACTCAGATTCATTATTCGTCCTGATATAGTTTAACAATAGTAAGTGAATGAGTAATGAGTTGGGTCCCCACAGCATTTTTACGCTAGGGACGTCGTAAACTTCGAAATACACATACGTCGTTCATCCACATTAAAGTGCCGTAAATCACACCCGCTAAATCACACACGTGCACGCGTATTAAGAGCTATTTCAATCTTATTTAAACAGCTGAATGGAACCGATTAAAAACAATTTTCTGCGTTCTTGACATGTCCCCCATTTTATTGGGGGTCTCATATAAACTTATTTACCGAACGCCGAAATTAATTTCGTTCATTTCGAGCGCACTATTTCGCGGTGACAAAACACCGGGTGATTTATACACTACCCAGGCCCTCGGCAGTCTATACATCATTTGTAATTGGTTTAAATTGTTTGGAGCAGCACTCGTCACTTCTCGTGAGAATGTATACATTAAAGCGAAGCAGGTCGCACACCGCGCTTATTACACCTATTCTCTTCCTGTATGAATTGATATGTATTGCACCTCGCTAGTTTTCAGGGTACAGACACAACAACAACAACAGCAAAACAACACAACAACAACAAACACACACTATCATCAAAACGTAATTCTAGGCGATGTCAATGTGAACTATATTAGGAAAATGGTCTATTCATCGAACACAATATGTATATAAAAACATTTGTTTACCAGTGACATCAAATAATAACAAGTATATTGCATTTATTACATTTTGTGTTCGATGCATGGAACATTTTCCTAATATAGTTCACATTGACATCGTGTAGTATTACGTTTTGATACTTTTGCGTTGCAATAATTTATAAACGGGAGTTTCTGAAAACATATTGAAATTCTCGGCTTTCCACCCCGAGATTCGTCTCAATGTGAGGCCCTCGAACTCCGGAAACAAACACGCGCAATTCCACGTGCAAGCGCGGAGGCAGCATTAGAATCGAACGTCGATCCGCAGTAATTATTGAAAATGTAAACACTGACAGGTGCCTTGATGAAAACCCGGCTGGAAAGTCTTGTGTTTTACCTGACATATTGTTTGTCTGTTTCACTGATGGCGTAATGA
The DNA here is from genome assembly GCA_007657795.1 of Dreissena rostriformis. NCBI lineage: Eukaryota > Metazoa > Mollusca > Bivalvia > Myida > Dreissenidae > Dreissena > Dreissena rostriformis. The sequence continues at coordinate 108,444 of VMBQ01002617.1, forward strand.
ATGTTTCGCGCTCTGGCTTTTACCAAAATATTCCGTCGGATCTGAAGTTTAATTGCTCTAGATAAGACCTGTTTGAGCGACAAGGAAGCACATACATGATTAAAGAGACTTGTTCACAGATTTTGGCATGTTTTGAAGTTTGTCATTAAATGCTTTAAATTGATAAATATAAACATCAGAACAACAGAGCTTCAATATAAAATAAGAATAAACGTAAATAATGAAAATAATAAATAATAATAACCTCACCAGGGCTCGAACCACTGACACATGGAGTAAAAGCCAAGCGCCGAAACCACTCAGCCATCCGTTTTCACGTTTGTATGTGTGTATTCAGAGTTTATGTTCGGGTCGTCGTTGGTTCTTTACGACTACATTATGTGCGGACCTGACCATCCGTCTTGACATGGGTTGCCATTTATTTTATTCTTTGTATAACTATCCACGTGTTGTTACAAAATATAAAGATAACACAAGAAATCGAAATTTGTAGATCGTTTCGCGTCTGAGACGCTTTATAATTTTATCAATTTCTAACGATGATTTTTTGTAAGCGAAAGTGTATTTTCAGTATAAGTCTGCGGCATAAGTGTTAATTGCACACTGATGTACATTGTTAATTTATTTCTTGAATCTGTGACAAAAAGTTGAAAAATTCTCATTTTGATAAACTGTGAACAAGTCCCTTTAAGATAATGACACAAAAGTATATTTATTAGTATTTTGAGTTTTCTTTGAAACAATTTAATTACAGAGGTTATGTAACTTTTTTATTACCATAATATTATTATTGGTTTAATTTTAAAATAATATTTATAATGAAACTTCGATAAAGTAGAATACACGTTTACATGTCTTAAAATCGGGACAGTTTTATGGAAGGTGAGTTGATCAAAGATTGAGTCAAATTGGCACTGCGTAAGACGTTACATCGGATGTTGGCGTATTTTCAATCAAAACTGGATATATTAAATAAAGTTTTACTTACCGTTGTTGGAGTATTTTGCTTTGTAATGTATTATATTAGAATATTATACGCAGAATATTACAACAACTGTAAGTAAAACGCCGATTTCAAGCACAATCTGAATAATTTATTAGCTGTAAATGCTGACTTAGATTGCCAACTCAACTGAAAAGACCATCTTATTCTTTTCTTTGCCCATTAAATACATGAACAGTAAATAATCAGGTATTTAACCTAAAATGGAGCTCCTCTTCTATGATATTGTTAATCATTGACCTTTTTTGAATATTGATAGAAAAATGTGAATCGAGAGATTGTTAACAAATACTATAAAGGCGGCGGTTTGTGATATTTTGTAAACTATAATCAACATAAAACGGCCTTAAACACTATGAAGTTTAAACAGCAGTGTAAACATTGCACTGACTAGGTTTTACACTGACTACTATTAACCTTGTCGCCTCCGTGGCGCAATGGATAAGGCATCGCCCTCCTCAGGCGAGGATTGCGGGTTCGAGTCCCGCCGGAGGTTGGTTTTTTGCGCACAATAAATAGCGACAAAAAATATTAATAATTTTCACAAGAAACGAAAATTATTAGTATTCGAATACATTTATTGGCTGTAAATGCTGACTAAGATTGCCAACTCAACCGAGAAGTCCATCTTATTCTTTCCTTGCGCCATTGAATACATGAACAGTAAATACTCATGTATTAAACCTAAAATGCAGCTCCTCTTCTATGATATTGTTAATCGTTGACCTTTCTGAATATTGATAGAAAAATATGAATCGAGAGATTGTTAACAAATTCAATAAAGGATATTCGGTACCATGTTCAACTATTTGGGTACTTTTTCCGTCTGAAACAACACCACTCGTGTGCGGATTATTGCATGCTCGTGTACATAGTATTGAATTCATTTGGCTATATATATAATCAGCACTTGGCATAACATTTCATGGTAATTGTTATAAAACTAACTCCATGCGAAGTAAATTTGATTTTTAAGCCGAGTTCCGCCGACGGATTGTGCAATTTTGTAATCAACATGGTAATAACGACCTTAAACCTTATGAAGTTTAAACAGCAGTTTACACATTGCATTAAATACTTACACTGACTACTACGTTATCGATCGCCTCCGTGGCCCAATGGATAAGGCATCGCCCTCCTAAGGCGAGGATTGCGGGTTCGAGTCCCGCCGGAGGTTGTTCTCTTTTTGCGCACATCACAATACAAAAAGTATTAATAATTTTCACGATTAACGAAAATATTATCGTTCGAATACATTTATTAGATGTAAATGCTGACTTAGATTGCCAACTCAACTGAGAAGACCATCTGATTCTTTCCTGTGCCCATTGAATACATGAATAGTAAAACAATGAGGTATGTAACCGTAAATGCAACTCCTCTTCTATGATATTGTTAATCACTGACCTTTCTAAATATTGATAGAAAAACGTGAATCGAGAGATTGTTAACACATACTACACAAGATATTCGGTACAATGTTCAACTGTTTTGGTTGCGCCAATTGTACGTTTTCCGTCTAAAACAACACCACACTCGTGTGCGGATTATTGCATGCTGTGAAGTACATTTGATGTTTGCGCCGAGGGTTGCGGGTTCGAATCTCGCCGACGGTTTGTGCTATTTTTGGTAAACTATAATCAACATAGTCAGGGTGCAGGATCAACTGGGTTTTCAGGGGTTTACACAAGGGCTGGACAGGATGTAAACATACCGTTAAGAACTTTATTTTTGAAAATATCTCAAGTTATCGAAATAAATTTGCAAAAATCTTTTGTGCATACAAAAACGTTTTTCTTTCAGTTTGTATCGATATCTTTAAATTTAAGGATAAATCATTGAACACGTCTGAAGTCGGTTACAAATATCACGTTGCGTGCAGCATAAAAGTGTACATGAACGGTGTACACATCGATTTTATGCCCAAGAACACTTGCTTATTAAATATAGAAAGAAATTCTGATGTATTTCACATTGCCATAGGCAGTATAAAAACTGTCTTTTAGGCACTAGTTGAAATTCTTAAGAACAATTGTTTTAACAAGTTATTAAAAAAAAATGCCCCACTTACCGGTGTGTTCACATCCTTAACGTTTAATTGTTAACCCACAAAGTCACGCGATCCTGCACGCTGTAGTAATAACGACCTCAAGAAGTTTAAACAGCAGAGTAAACACTGCAGTTAACTTTTACACTAACTACTGTTTACCTAATCGCCTCCGTGGCCCAATGGATAAGGCATCGCCCTCCTAAGGCGAGGATTGCGGGTTCGAGTCCCGCCGGAGGTTGGTTTTTAATTCTTTATTTGCACACATATCGACTCAAATTATAAATAATTTTCACGAGAAACGAAATTATTATCATTCGAATACGTACGTGTACATGTAGTTTACTTGTCGTTTCTGATGTTGTAATCGAACGATTTACAACATATTTACTTTTCTAAGAAATGTTCATAATGTTATACTTCATTCGGGGTTAAATTTTAACCTCTTTGATATAGTGCGTATTGTGCAATTACTTTTTATTATCGGAATCTTTGTATAATATATACATTTACGAATAAAATAAATATGTCAAAAATATCAGACTCGTTCGACCCCACTTGTCCGGTATGTTTTTACAGCCAGTTGTATGATTAAGAACGTAGTATAAAAGTACATTTGTCACAATTTTACAATGCAGTAATTGTTAGAAAATGGATTATAAATCAACTTTTTTTTGTAGTTTAGACGTTTCTCTGTGGACAATTCAAAAGCAATTGGAGATACCGGGGATATAACCCAGGGCCCCTAGCTTGCGATGCGAGCGCTCTACACGTGAATTACACAACCTGATGCAACAGCGCTTACATTCAATATGCCCGATTACGTTTTATAAATACGTCAACTCAAATTAATTTGAGGAATTAATTCATTCGCTATTTCTTTTGAATTTTCATCAAAAATATAGAAATGATGTTATAACAACTATAATAATAAGTACGTAAATGTCATTAAAGATATAAAAATTGCTTGATTATGTTGAAGAATTAAAAAAAAGTTTGGAGATGCCATGTTTGGATTGAACCCGGGGCCTCTCACTTGCGATGCGAGCGCTCTACCACTGAGCCACATCCCCTGAGCGTTGCTGTTGCATTAAAGGCCTACATATCAATAAGGATCATGGATGTGTATGTATTCGTGTCGCAATAAAGTTTGACTATAGGCCTGGCCCACATTTGATCTTACTGACAGTCGATAACATTGTACAGTTAACTCGACGAAAAGTTTAAATAAAGTTATTTAAGGGACTTGCCTACCTGAATCCGTTTACGTATTAGCTAGATAATCCAATAAGCACAATAATAGTTATGTTCAGTAAATGCGAATGTTAATAAAGCAACGAATTCAAAGTCATGCAAAACCCTTAAAGATGTATCAGGATTGTCCTACACATACAGTAAGAACAAAATCAGTCGACTGTCGAGTGGTTATTATAGCACAACCATGAGTACTGAGTCAATATCTACGTATCATCAGCATCTAGTTACGTCTTTATCTATTTACTGGCTTGTAGCCTGCAGAGAAAAGGCGTTGTTCCCCCAAGACAGATTTGTTGAAAACTATTTCTAAATCCTGGTTTGCGCCAATATAAATATAATCGTTTCGGACAAATAACCGCAAACATTTTTCAAGTTGACCCTTGTGTGCTAAAATAACAATACTTTTTTGAGTGTCACACAAAATGCAACAAATGCACTCCCCACCCACGAACAATATCAAGACCGGATGTAGTTGTGTCGTCTGCCATCAGTTGATTGACAGGTCAGGACACAGGTAATTCTGAAATCGAGGAAAGTTGACACCGTCCCAAAATGGTTTCAGGAATTCGCGTTTAGCATTTTGATTAAATTAAAACAGAATTGTTGACAGCAACGCTATAATTCGATTAGACCGTATTTAATAGAGTGACTCATTGTTCATGAGTAAACTGTGAAAAGTTCAAACTGTCTACTAACTGCAGTCAAAGCAGATTTGTGAAATTTTCGCTTGGATTGTATAGGAAGGGTAATATAAAAGCCGAGCTCTGTGAAAACTGGGCTTAATGCATCGTATCGTCCCTGATTAGTGTGTGCAGTCCGCAGAGGCTTATCAGGGTCGACACTTTCCACTTTTATGAAAATTTTCGTTTAGAGGAAATCTCTTCTAAACGAAATTCCAGTCTAAGCGAAAACTGTCGTCCCAGATTAGCATGTGCGTGCTTCACAGGCTAACATAGGACTACACTTTACACAAAAACATTAGGTCCGGTTTTCCACAATATGTATACCGGTACATGTATTTCAAGTTAAAAAGTCTGTCATTTCTATATGTATTATACCGTTACTCGCATTTTAGATTTTGACCGGTAAGAGATTCAGTATTATTAGTCGGACCGAATGAGAAGATGCTTATTTGTATAAGCATTGGTATAAATGTATATTTTACGTCATACCTTGCATTAAACTGAGCATGGAATATTGAATGTTATTGTTAAACTTTAAGATATTATTGTCAGTCAGTACAAAATTTACGCGGCAAGTGTGTCACGGCAATTAAAACATATTTTTAAGAGTGTCATATATTAGAATTATACATTTTTTGCCGCCGTTTCCATTGACGTACAGTAAATGTACGAAACGCTCAAACTACGTAAGAATCGAAGTGATTAATCAGAAAAACACTCTCACTCCTGCTCAAGTCTAAACACGCCCCGGAACAGTTCTCAATGTCGCTGTTAAATGGACAGCTTTAATAAAGTCATTTTCTGATAATGGCTATTACCTGACCTCACGCATAGCCGATGACGACGTAAAGGAAAGTGATTTATAGAGTACCATTGTGCCCTTGCGGTGGGAGGGGAAAGGAAGAGCCGTTCGGAGAGAATTTCGTGAGCAGATGAGAATGATTGATGGCGATATTGCCACAAAATCTCACTTTCATTCCTTTCTGCGATGAAAATGACACACCAAGGCTCGATCTTCTTACAAATAGCCGCAGCATTTATTTTTCGATCACAAATAGGCGTCGTATTTATTTCTCGATCGATGCTAAGATAAAATGCCCACAAACATTCCAAAACTCGTGCACCTCCTTTGAAACGACTATAAAATGCATCCTTTTTTACTTGCAGAGCACTTCGCGTTATTTTAGATCACACTGCATCAACACAAAAAAAGTTAACATCACAATATTTTGTATGTAGAATCTAGCACACGCCAATTTGAAGATATTGAAGTTTTCTCTAAACTAACATTGCACCATATTGATTAAACATGAGAGGTGAATGTAACTGTATGACATTTTATTTTGGTCGGCTCAAGCTATACAAAACATTGTATCTGTTTTATCATGTTTACCCCTAGGTCTCAATCGAGATATAGTGATCTTATAAATAGTACGTCTTATGTTAAGTTTCGAATATCGTTGATATACAGTAAATATAAAGTAAATGTAAGTAAACGGCATGAATCGATGAAAAAAAAGAGAAGAAAACGACAACTATACAGAACATTGCGAACGTGTAATAATCGAGAGAAAAGGGAGACCTGTGAGATTAATTATAATATGTAAGCCTCTTTCACTGGTGTTGTGTAACCCAACCCTAGTGCCTCCGGAACGTGGTCGACACCCCGGTGCGGATGATTGATGGTTTAATTCTCGCTGTTATATCACGTTACCCCCGCGCCTAGCACTAGGGGCCTGGGGAACGCATCAGGGCTCAGAATGAGGGACCGCTATACCCCACGTGACCTTTGGCGGGGATGACTCTTTTGTGTCGTTTTGGGACTTTCGGCAGATCTATTTGTTGTTATATTGGATTGTAGAATTTTTAGGGAATAATCTCGATACTGGTGGTAAAACCACATAGATTTACATTTTTGATAAGAGATGCATATGTAGGATTTAATGCAAACAAAATCATACTTAGATAGAACCTGCAACTTTTAATTTTGTTAACCAATGTATGTCATCAACGTTCCTTTTTCGGTTAGAGGTCCCAATTTCATCACTCACAAATAAATTATGGTACCGGTAATGGATGTTTATTGGTGTTTTATGGCGCGATAAAGACGCGGTATTGAACGACGAACGCCTGCTTATCTGACGGTAACACGCGCCCTTGCGCCCATATGCGCGTTCTCCACTAGTAGGCTATCAAATCCGCATGATTTATACCAGCTTCACTTTCCCAACGAAAATAGTATCTGGTGAATGATTTTCATTAATTGGTTCAATGTGTAAGGATAATCTGAGAGTAAATAAATGTATTTTTCTCTCTTTTTCTTAGTAAGACAATATTTTATTTCAATCACAAGACACCCAGTGACGTACCAAATGTCGCATGTACATTAGTGCCATATAAGTTCATTATAGAGGTTACTTACTTACTTTATCCTCTTCGTCCACTTTTGGGCAAAGGGCGTTCAATACTGCTTGCCATCTAGTTCTGTATTCAGCTATATGCTTGGTCTTACTCCAAGAACGGAATAATGGCTTCAACTCAGCTTCTAGTGTCCTTGTCCACGTTGCCACCGATCTTCCCCTTTTCCTTCGGTATTGTTGTTTCCATTCGAGGGCATGTCTTTTAGTATTCGATTCACGCGTCACCTTTATGGCATTCTTGTTTTAATTTTCTGTTTGCATAGGTAGATCTGATTGAGATCTTTAAGGACGCGCATTTGGTTTGTGATTCATTCTGGTATAAGTGTGATGATCGAAACGGTTTAAACTTCAAATGCATTGACCTTTCAAAGGCCGTGGTCACAGCTTAGACCATTTGATGTTTATAGCTTGTGTTCTATGATAAAAGTAATGGATACACAAAACCATTCCCTCCTGATATAGTTTCAGAACTTTCATTGTTTGCTTTATTGTGATGTTAGGTTGTTCACTTCGAGGATTTGGCCAATCTAGGGATTAAGCTAAAGCAGAATGGCAGGAGCCTTCTTTTGTGTCCGTCCACTTGTATGCTCCACGTTTTAAAAATAACTCCCATCCATTTTGTGTATTTTTCAATCCTCAATGTTCTCTAAAATGCAGACACACACAACATATTAATTGGTATTTGCTGATTTGATAGAAAACACAGTATTAATATCATCGACGTTTGTTTTAAATAAAAAACTTACATGTACTTCATCATTTATATAATATTTGCTTAACCGATTCTTGAATATACGACATATGTGGGGACAGCACAATTAAGTCTTCGACAATGCACAAAGTTTACCATCTGAATATTTGTAATGAAAAAGGTCAACCTGTCCCTTTTCAGCAGCAGCCCCCTTAGAATTGTGTTTGTCTGGCTATATCTCTAGGCCAATCCATGTCAACTTCCGTTCTTTGATGAAAATGTTGATCGTTTTTTTTAGTCCTCATTCAGAGCTCCTAGTAGGAAAGTTTATCCGACCTTCTGATCTTTGTATCCCTGGTGAAGTGATAAATAGTTGGGACTTGATAGTGTGGTGGGTAGGACAGAGATGCAGAGGATAGGTATAGAGGTGGGTAGAACAGAAAAACAGAAGGGCATGGCGGAGGTGGGTAGAAGAGAGAGTATGATGATTTTGTAGAGAATGGTAGAATGGAAATGTGTTCGAGAGAGGGTGAAAGGATTTTGGGGTGAGAATTGTAGAATGGTGACGAGTAGAAAAGAGAGTGTAAGGATATGGTAGAGAGAGTGGTTGAATGGTGATAAGTAGAAGAGGGAGTATAAGGATTTGGAAGAGAGAGTGGTATACTGGTTATCAGTAAAGAGAGGGTGTAAGGATATGGCAGTGAGAGTGGTTGAATTGTGATCCGTAGAAAAGAGAGTGTAAGGATATGTTAGAGAGAGTGGCGTAAGGATTTGGAATAGAGAGTGGTAGAATGAAGTAAAGAAATCAAAGTTAGTATTGATAAGCAATGGATTACCACGACCAGCACCCAATGACTTTGGCATTAAAGTGTCCAAGTATCCCAGACACACTGATGCGGCGTTTAAAATATATAACCTACGGTTTGATAGGCGGACACATATTTCTAAGATTTATTTCTGTCCGTGTACATGTATATACATATATCATATATCAATGTGTGTATGCTATTTGTTTGTATAGTGAAAATATAATATAATTTCGAAAAAGGTAAGACATAAACATGTTTTACATAAATCAAGTAAGGAGTTATAATTACACACTTAAGTTGCTATAAATAAACCCCAATTATCCGTTTTATCTAAATTATATCATTTCTCTGTTATAAAGGAAGTTGCAGCGCGTTAGAATGCTTTGCATTAAACTAGTACTCCGTCATTTCACCTTTAATACGTTTTTTATGTAAAGTGGTGAGTAAGTATCGTAAGTTAAAGAACAAACTTTTCGATGGCATATGAACTTGTGTACAGTATGTAGCATAGTGAATGTTAAGTTGAAAAATTATATTGGTTAATGAACACTTGGTCAAGATATGTGTGTCTGATGCTATATACACTCGAAGGCTATATAGTATATACGTTTGCGTGCAAACTAACTGCAACTAAAACCGATTATAACATATATAAAATCACCGTATATGGCAAACATAACTATATCATTTCTCTGTAATGAAAGAAAGTGGCCAGACGTTAGAATGCTAGTTCATTTTCTTTGTATTTCTTCATTTAATCTTTAATATTTATTGTAATAAACTGGTGTCATCAATCTATTCAGATTTGGTACGTAGGATGTCACAGAGCGAATGTTTAGTTGAACAATTACATTTATTAATGAACACTTCGTCAAAATCGTGTGTCTGATGTTACATAAAATCGAAGAATATATCCTTCATACTTTTCAGTTCAAATTAACTGCAAATAAAACCGCTAATAACACAGAAAACAATCAAAGTATACAGCAAACATTTATGGTTGTTTCAAGTCTCTACCAATTACAAATTGCAATCAAATATTTAACGAAACGGAATAAAACTGTGAAAGACATGTAGTGGGATTCATTCACGGTGTTAATAAAACATGGATACGACGCGGCACATATAAATCAGTTCGCTAGACGCTGGGTGCTGCTAGATGCAACAGGGAGAATTTCGGAGAGGCCGACTTTCAACAGGTGGTCAATATATCGAGCTCTTGGCGGTGATTAATTGCTAATCATCGTAAATGGATGCTGATATGTGTTGAAACATATTCCCCTCGGAAAACCCGTCAGAAACCTGGAACACTATACGGACTCACTCGGCCGAACTTTGTACGCTGGAACATTGTAACGGAAATTACAAGAAGCGAAAGCTGGAAAAGATCGTTATTATTTACTCGTTTGTACGAATCTTTTTTAAGCTTCATTAAAGCTTAAATCAACTTAAATGTTATCTTATTTTTGATATTTAATTTATTTATCATGCTTAACCCATTTATGTCTAGTGTACTCTCCCGTCCTTCTAAATTGGATCAATTTATTTCCAAAATTAGGGATGTCTAGTATATTGATTTCTATATTTAGAATATTTCTTACATAAATTCCTTTATGCAAACAGCGCAGGCCCTGATGAGACGCCGCATCATGCGGCGTGTCATCTGGGTCTACGCTGTTTGCCAAAGCCTTTTTTCTAGACGCTAGGCATAAATGGGTTAATACATCAAATTTATAACATGCCACATCTTCAATATATACTACCGGATATTTAGCCTACATACATGTACGCCATACACACGTGCTAAAAATGAGCCTACCAATGCCCTTTGATTTAATTTCAAAACGTTCCCGATGCGCAAACCCAAATCATTCAAGGGGTCAGCTGATTGTAATTGAACCAATCAACACCGCGGCTGAAACAATAAACATTTAGTAACATCAAAAGGACCTCAGCCCTTTGTCGACAAAAACTCTGTTTATTTTGTCACTGGCCCACGGCGGTAATCTAAGGGTCGAGTCACGAATACATCCCCATTTTTTTCAAAAGTCATGTAATCGAGAAAATTGATTTTATTTATACTGGCTAATTTATTACTTCATCTGGACATGAACAATTCTCCCTCTGTTGCGGTCTCTTGCATATAAAACCTTTAAACATGGCAAAATATTAAAACCGGATTCGTTTATTTCAAACAATCAGATGCGTATGAAACTGTTAACAGTACAGAAAGAATGAGATGATAATGCATGCACATGTATATTACCAGGTCCCCGATATTACCGAGATGCCTAAAGACGTATCTTAACAAATGACAAAGGTTCGTTATTACTTTTGTGGGTACTTTGAAATGAAATATTTATTCTTATCCAATTCAGGGTCTTCTCGGAAAAACACAATAACAGTGTAACCGAATTTACAAAGTCCAATGTACAATAACATACTGAACATAACAAAGTCTTGATACTGATTATTCATACAAACAACTATAATTAAGGACAAAACTATCGTGTTCAACTTCAATAAAATATAGAACACATTAGCAAGTGATGCTTTTCGTCAAAGTATGAACGACAAATTATTTGCACGGCAACTATTTTCTTTAATTTAAATGTCTCTAATTGTAATAAACTGTATTAAACAGAATTTAATACATAGGCAACTGCCATACTTTATGCTGGTGTGATAATAACAATGTCGATATTTTACAACGTACATCTTAAATTACACCATAAAACTTCCGGTCAGTCAAGTGCATTGATTTAACAAAAATCTGTAATTAGCGTCTCTGACAATTAATCAATATAAATTACTAATTGATTTCGATGTATGACTATATTCTCACTATGTTGTGCCAACACCTTCATTTCAGACACTGCAACATTGGTGCCAGAGCGCGGTTGGCCAAAGGTCGCCCACATACCTCTTTATTTACAGTCAATCCATCAGCGGCGTCGACAAATTGAGTCGTTGTAAACGCTTGTCTTATCTGCAACAGAAATGGAATTCAAACACCCTTAATCATCATCTGCAATTAGTGGTGAAATATGTAAAATCATCCCTGACACGTTATCTCGCCCCGTAAAGATAAGGTTACTGTAAATCGGAGCTATCTCCGTGCAATCATTCGTTTCAGAGAATTTCAGCGGATTCCCTACGGATCTTTCCATTCCATCCCATCAGTCGTGCTCCTTTATTGGTTCTTTTTACTGCTTATCATCGTCATCACCATCACCATCGTCGTCATCATCGTCGTTGTCGTCGTCGTCATCGTCGTCGTTATCGTCATCATCATCAC
>VMBQ01002617.1:120869-159815 GCA_007657795.1 Dreissena rostriformis
TCATCATCATCATCATCATCATCATCACCACCACCACCATCATTATCATCATCATCATCATCATCATCATCATCATCATCATCATCATCATCATCATCATCATCATCATCTTCATCATAATCATCATCATCATCATCAACAGCAGCAGCATCATCTTCATCATCAGCATCAACATCATCATAAGCATCATCATCGGCATCGACATCGTCATCGTCGTCGTCGTCGTCGTCGTCATCTTCGTCGTCGTTGTCGTCATCATTAGCATCATCATCATCATCTGCAAATAAACAACACCACTGAGTGTATTAAAACCAAAGTTTATGACACGTTTTAAATTCGAAAATTATATAACCGAATCACGTATTATATGTACAACGATTTGCATTTACAGGATATCTCATAAAAAGAAAATAAACGTATATTCAACGTTTCGTTGGATATGTTACATAATTGTGAAGCGAATAGCTTTAAAATATGCACTATTGATTTATACATTGCATATACATCCATTTACATGCCTAAATGTATCGTGGACGTATACAAAAAGCTTGCTATTTTAGAAGGCTTATATAAGATTTTTGAAAGAAAATCTAATAAGACATTTATATTGCAATGCTTACATTTCATATGTCAAATAAAAATGCATAGTAAACAAAGTGTGCATAAGAGTGAAACCAACTTGACGCGACGACACATTCTATCGTCAGAATGAATTTAATGGTTGAATTTATTGGAGTCACAAGGAAACCTTGCAAGTGATAAGATTTACTTGAACCGTGATGCTCCTTATCTTCCCACCCCAGTCACGGTGTTTATGGTGCTTCCGCGCTCTTGATTCGGTATAATCGATAAATCAACAGTTGGGATACGTCCTCGACCATTGGCCCCGCCCACCTGTCAGTAACGCCATCTTGACTCCGCCTATCGGTTGTTTCCAGCCATAGCGTGGAATCATGCCTCCTTCGGAAATCGAAATTCACAGATCTTAGGCATGTGTGTTTGTACTGATATTTTGACAGATATATGACCATGACTTATGACACAAAATACCACATCATATCAAAATTGTACATTTTGAAGTAGGAATTCCCTGCAACATTTTAACATCTTTGAACAAACAAAATATAGAAGACTTGAATTGTAACTAACATAAATTTCACTGTCTAAATACAAATTAAGTATCTTGAAATGAAATGCAATTGTATACTTGTTCAAAGATTCTTAAACTATGGGGAAAATACAACACTAAATCAGCGGTAATTTGGTTTTCTAATCAATATGTGTCTGAAACTACCATCAATTTTTGTAAGCCATCACATTTACATATAATTTGCGGTTTACTCCTGCAAGGTTGGTAGTCATGACCTAACGGTGTGAAACGACATTTTTTTCAGACGAAGGCATCATAATTATTCCATATTTAAAAACAACAGAAACGTTTCCATTGAAAAATATATAGCAAAAGAGGCGCAGTATACAATTGAATAAATTTTGAGATGTTAATCACAATCACTGCTAAATGGTTATTTGATACAGACAAAGAAAACAGTTTCGATATTAACATGGTTTATTTTTAAAACACACATATCTCTTAATTTACTAATACAAATTACACAACCGTTACACACGTGTACAACAATATGAAATAGACTTAAATAAATAAGCTTGCGATCAACACATTTGCTTGACGTAAACATTAAAAGAAGGTGTATGTATATTAATTAGTTTGTTCATTTTCAAACTAATTATATATACATGTATATATCGTCAGTATTTTAACTAACGATTCAAGATAACGTTAAATGTAAAAATCAGCACTATGTCTACAGATAGACGATGTTTACTGTAGTAACATGTGACCAATTAGCGTGTTTCAAAACTGGGTCTATTTCAAAAAAAGCTGTAATGATTGTTCTCTTGTTTTTATAAATTAATTTTGACATACGCGAAATAATTAACAATTAAACAGATAAACACTGATATCCTGTAACATTTTACTGGCGCGAAAAGCTGTCATTTTATATCAGTATAACAAGGGCTCCACAATTGTTATTGGACATACGCGTTGAATTATTATAATTAGCGATCTTGTGAAAACAAAATATGTCAGTGACACAGATTGTCATCTGTTTAACAATCTCTCCGTTCTGACATGTAGGTAAGAAGTGTATATTTCAATATGAAGCATTTATTCCAATCGATCTTCTAAAAAACAACATTCTGTAAATAACTTAAGTATGGGTCCACGCATTACCATTGTTTTAAATGTCTTTTCCATTTTCGACGAATCGTAACGTTCTTCATCCGTTCATATTCAAATGAACGATTGGACAAACCATCAAATCATACACACAGTTCTAAAGAAAACACGTGTCTTAAAATTATTTCACAAAAAGCAAAGTTTACTATAATGAATCAATGATAGCAGATGTACTTCACGTTTAAATATAATTTATTTTTAATAATAATTAAAACACTTTTATTTCATTCGAACGTTTTAGAAACGATGTCGACCCAACTTCATTAATTCTGAAAATGAACAATGCAAAAGACACTTTTTGGGGAAACAAATTTGTCAAACGCAGTTAATAAGCAACTTATAAGTAAATTATTTGTTTAACTTGCATTAAAGTAAACACAACTGAAGAGTACATAAGAAGAATTAATTTGTAAATCCCGGTGTCTGCTTTTTTGTCACTATTTTACTAGTTTAGTTATTGATATGCCAACTTTAATCTTGTTAAAATGACACATGTTCAGGCTCTCTTTGTGTACCTTTAGAACCATTTTAAGAATAACAGGATTTGTTAAATGGAAAGTACTAGAAGCACCTTCAAAATACTAGGAAAAAGTATGAAAAAAGGTACAAGGTACATGGATTGCTGAAGAGCCTGCAGGCATGGGCGTCCGCACATGGAGGAAAATGGGGTCAGCTGACCCCCCCCCCCCTGGAAAGTCGGTGAGCGGAAAAGTCAGTAAAATATTCTATATGAGAAAAGTCACGATGATCAAAGGAGAAAACAAAGGTCTAATCCACTTCAAAACAGTCAATTTATCAATTCCAAATCCTGACACGTAACCTTCCAGATATACTTCAATATGCACCATTATCTGGTCGTATTCTTAAAATGTTCTACGCAAAGTGAGACAAAAAACCTTGACCCCCTTAGAATAATTCCTGCGGACGCCCATGCTTGCAGGTTTGAACATTAACACACACACGAAGCTCCATAGCATATTTATTGTTTTTTCAATGTGCTAATACAATATATATTTTTTTTCATCCATACAATTCCATGTCAATACATTTTAAGACATGAACCACATTAAAGGTAAACGAACAGCACAAAGAGTGTCACATATACCATAATAGCTACAGTTGTGTTTACATCAGAAACGTATAATCTGATGATCTAAAATCCTCTCATTTAAAATGTATAATGGAAAATAAGAAGATTTAGTTTTCTGACATCTCTTAAACATGATTTTTCCAATGAATATGCTATGACATTGACAAACAATAACGAATTCTCATTAAAATGTTTACATTTTGGTTAATTGAGTGCTGCATGAAGTTGTGAACGTCTTTCATACAACCCAACCTAAAACAAAACAACACCATATAATCCTAAATAACTAATTGTTTTTGTTCCTTTACTTTTCTTGATCTTGCCAGTAATATTGAATGAAAGCGTTTGAAGTAATTGCATTTTTCTACTCGCACTTCTCATTTAAAGAGCATTTTAATGTTTATTGCTTGATGCATAGAACAAACAAATCTTCTTTTAGAGATCCGATGTCTTTCTGTTTTGTCCCGACTGGTTGAATTCCACTTGCTCAACAAAATGCATTTGGCACTCAAATGGACTGTTTTCCCATGACCCAGTTCAATTATCACATGCTTGACCAATTTTGTGTTGGTTTTCTAGTTCAGTACAACATATCTGGCATTAATGCACTTTCCATTGCATTTTTTGGCACTGAAAAAACAACAATCAAAAGTACACGAATCATCCTGTTATTATTTGCTGAATTAGATAATTAATGACTTAATTACATCATTAGGAGCACACTACTAATTTGCTAAAACATTGCGATATTAAAATGGAAAAACAACTTGGAAATGCCTTAACATATTCATATTGGAAAAATAATTAGAACTTCTATAAGAAGCTCATTTGCTAATTAGTAATTAAGTGTTTGAAATATCAAGGCTTTGACAAACTTGCAAATTTTTTATTTAGAAGTTTGCATATAGTTTCTAATTTACCAACCCAAAAAGATCTAATGACAATGAACTTAATAAACCACGCATAAACATAAACATAACTTGTTGTTAGAGCATTAGGGACAAAACATTTTCTTACACTGTTCAAAACTTGTTGATTAACACAATTTAACAAAAGATTGCGTACTTGAATTGCTGTTTTCTCATCATAACTTGACATACAGAGTCTACAGCACGAACACTATATTTTACAAATAACGAGCATTGACGTGACCAACATAAATAAACAATATGCGGAGTGCAGGTCACAAATTATAGATAAATTCAAATGTTTACAATTTCAAGCTGTCACGTTCATGACATCGCTCTCCGATTTTTAGGATGCTCATGTTGACTTTGAACAAGTTTTAAAATGTTTGAAAATAGCATTTGTTTTGAAAACAAACACAATACATAAAACATATGTTCACGGCGATTTTGACACTTTTCACGCGACGTTCCCGGATGAAAACAAAGTGTATTTGAGGTTCTTTCAACACCACGTTGCGTTATGCAAACACGGGCGACCGTATCCAAACACGACATTATGCGTCGGGCGCGCGCGGCTGTTGTGTATGAAAACACAGAAGATTTGGATAGAAATATTATATGTTGATGTTCATTCATAACCACATGTCAAAACAGATACATTAAATAAGCATACTCTTAAGAAATGATTGCGCGTTGATGATTCCGCGAGACCTTGATATTGTTGTTATAAAGCTTTTTTGCATGCCGGAGGGAATATTTTTTTTGCCGGTGCAATATGCTCATAATGCAGATTCGCATGGAACCTAAACATGTCGTTTGTACATAGACTTTGGTTGAAATGTATGCAGAATGAGATTGGTGTTGTTTATGCAAAAATTAAAAGATTGTAGAAGCACTGCAACACGTTCAGAAATTATCCGTCTGTAACATTCAATCATTCAAATCTTTAATTACTAGACCAGAAAACAACCATGGATTAGGCTGACAATAGTTGCAGGTGATTTCTTTTAATTTTCTTTAAACAACATGCAGAAAACATATACATTATTGGCGAGATGCATTATGTTTAAATAATGGTGCAGAAATACAATCAGACATGCCATTGGTTATATAGTTTTACGAGAATGTTTCATAAAAGAAAATAACAACAGTGTTGATCAATTAGTTGTCGTACAATGCAAACAAGCATTTAAAAAAATGTATGACTATCTGTTCGGTTCCATCTTGTCTGCAATGTGCACACAGTCATGTTGGTCGATTGTTGTTGTATTTTCTCACGAAAAATCTCACACGTTTCACATGCAGGGCGGCCACCACGTCTCACATGACTGCAGATATCCCACTCAAGCGGCCAACAACAGAAAAAACAACATTACGAAGCGAAAGCTGACCACTAAATAAACACATGCTTCTGTCCATCACTACGGCCAGCCTCGTAGCCCGGGGCCAGTGTCACGTTAGTGATGGTGATGCTCCTATTAAACGTCCGTGGAATCTCTAATTGAAACGTGTCAAACTGATTGTCCACTAACAAGCTGCAACGTGCTTGATTAGGCGCGCATAACGTTCGCACAATGCGGACTTGATTAAAATATGCGTCAATAATGTTATATTGGACATTGAGGATGAGTGCCGATGAATACCGCTCCGCCTTCCATGTTTTTCTTACACAAATAAAAGTAAATTTTGCGGAACGACGGCCAGTCAACCTGAAGCATGGGAGTTTACAGCGAAAGTGCATTCGATGGGTAGAATTGATAACTGTTATTCAATCGTAGCCTTTAATAGATTAATACGTCGATTATGTGCATGGTATAATATTATTTTAAAAAGAAAACAGTAGCCCAAAGGAAACTGCTCGCGAGGCCTTGACAAATATGTGTTTTACTTTTGTGAATATCCGTCAATTCACCGAGAAGATCCTTGTTTATTTAAGTCTCACCCATCTTGTTGTAAGAAAACAAAGTCGTCGTTCACGTATTTTGAAAGAAAACTGGCACTCTATTTTCCCTACAAATCGTCAAAACACCATCAGCGCCATCTTTGTGGTAATTTGAATGTCAGAACCTTATATTTCCACGCCTTAAGAACACCGCTAAGAAAACACATTGTTTGATATGTCGGAAATAGAGATGTTATTCCCGACAATATTATTCTTACAACGGAATTGAAATCGTTATTACTATCACGGGATATGTCGATGTGGACGAACACAATCCCACATTGACGAATGAGCCTTTTTTTAAACCATTTGTTAACGTACATGTGTAAAAGAAAAGAAGACGTTAGTTGGGAAAACAATGATTGGTTACACAACAAATCATTCGCTCTTCAATAAAGCGTTAACAAGAAAAACACTTCATGACGACAATTGTTCTTATGGCTATTAAAGCTAAAATATAGCTTAATGCATGTGCGTAAAGTGTCGTCCCAGATTAGCCTGTGCAGTTAGCGCAGTCTAATCAGGGACAATACTTTCCGCCTTTATGGAATTTTTCGTTTAAAGGAAGTCTCTTCTAAACGAAATTCCTGTCTTTGTGGAAAGTGTCGTCCCCTATTAGGCTGTGCGGACTGCATATGCATTAAGCCCCGTTTTCACAGAGCCCGGTTCATGTACATTGTATAGTAGATAGTACTCATTACTATGGGGTAACACTTACTGGTGTATTCTTGAGTTGTATCAAGTATAATATATGGGGGCATGGCAAAAGCCGATGCAATGTCTATTTGTGGCAGAAATATGCAAACCTGTTGTAAATATTATGTATTTAGTTTAAGAAAAAGCTATTGATTATTTTCGCGATATTGTTACTTGTATTGATATTTATCTATGCATTAACTATGCTAATAAAACACACACCACCATAAACTTTATAAAATGCAAGTTGAACCATCTTTAAATATATAACATCAATTTAAAGACCTACATTCAAAACGCCACGTGCATCGAGACTATTCCAAAAACCCAGTTGGAAGTTATCGTAGTTTCTGAAAATGTTTGATAAAATTACACATAATTAGCTTCTTTATCTGTCCGACGGCCTTTCCGAAATATGCTTCCAAACTCCTAGAATGCGTTTGATGGCGGATTGTTTCCTTGCCCGTGGATTTGCGGATAGGTAGGGTAAGTAGACTGGCAGTATTTAGCGCTATCGGATTACAAAAATAATGTTTGCGTTCAAATTATTGCTTTAAAATAAATATTTTCCCAGGCTATATGATCTACTTGTTCAGCATCTTTTAATTAATTAGTTTCTGAGAATTCATAATAATTAGTCGATTTCGTTCTCTGTCTATTCCACTATTACAAAGGAGTTTTGAATTAATAATTCGTTGCCATGGAGTAAAATACGTATGCTATGAGACGTCGTCGCAATAACTGAATTCATTCCACGTCACCAGTGTTGTTTTACAATACTATTAAATTGGATATTAACTAACTTTTTTAAACACGTTCTAATAATGGTAAACGAATATCCAAAAGCGACTAGTAGAAACATGTCTTATAAGTCATCGCGATTGTGATATGTCGGCCGTCAGTCAGTATGCTGTGACCACATGCTATTTTATATGTTTACAAACTAAAATTCATTGTAATTATAACTACATTAGTACGTCTTGGTTGATGCATTGAACAATTCATAATTTACAAATGGAAAAGCCTGCGTTAGTATTGCTTTGTTGAAAATGACGACATAATAGTACAACGGAATAACTCACAAAAGTAACGCAACCAACAACACCCGTGAATTGGTATTACTGTGTTACTATATGAAAAGCGTAACTCGGTTACCATTAGGCCTCTTAACGAGACTATCCCCTGTCGTATCGGATGCCACCAATGGGAGTTCGCAGACCTTCATTATCATACAGCTTCCACCGCGGTCTGAAAGCCATCAAAGTAAGCGTTTTACTTAACTTTGACACCCGATGTCTGTTAAAAGATCCTCGAGGAAATCGCCACAGGTGTTTCGTCTTTATCCCTTCGCTTGCAAATCCCCCATTTGCTATCATTTGCCAAAACTGTTCGTTGAAATCAACGGTGATAAGCAAGTGCGCTCGCATCTTACTAACATCAGGCTGTCTATCGGCCGCGTTTGTTTATTCAGAAGTATAAAATTTCTCACATTTTGATGGTATTGTGTCTTGCCTCAATTTTGGGCCTTTCATTAAGCAGTTGCTTCAATGTGC
Source organism: Dreissena rostriformis (assembly GCA_007657795.1). Taxonomy (NCBI): domain Eukaryota; kingdom Metazoa; phylum Mollusca; class Bivalvia; order Myida; family Dreissenidae; genus Dreissena; species Dreissena rostriformis. The sequence continues at coordinate 129,319 of VMBQ01002617.1, forward strand.
GGTAGGTTGGTTTAAATCTGAAATAAAACATGGGGGAGCGATTCATTCAGCGCGTTCATAGTTTGTTTTGCAAATGTGCTAATATAAAAATGCGATATCGCGCGTGCCTTTGAATAACTTATATTGTACTTAACTTTTCGTTAAATTCTGTCATTACAATATTAACTTAACGAAGAAAAGAAGACATGTTGTATAATTATATGTTCAGAGAAAGCAAGACGTTAATCCCTTTCGTCCGAGTTATTATTTTTGTTTTTATCGAGTGCACCGGGATTGTCTCCCATATGGCCATCGCCCCAAGAGAGACGTGTAAGTTGGTAACGGGGGATAGTGCAAGATACAGGAGACACCCCGTTCCAGAGGTGACCCTGGGTCTTTTAGTGCCCGGTGTATAGCACCTAGTACACTGCACCTCGGTTTAACGTCTCATGCGAAAGACGAGTTAGTAGGTTAGGTGCAGCGGGGGATCGAACCAGCGATCTCTGGATTGTGAAGCCAGTGTGTTACCACTAGACCACGGATCCGCTACAAGAAGTGGGAACGAAACGAAATGACTATGTAGGTCGACCATACGATTTATTTTAGTACATGCAACCAAATGCTAAAACTGTATGAAATTTAGAGCTTGCCAAATCCTTTAACCTATTTGATCTTTGTTTCATTTTCCTCGGGGAAGTTTTCAGGTTACTGTCTTGAGAAACCGCCGAATGGCAAGGACTGTCCACATGGAGTAAAGAAGGAGGAATGGAAGACATTGTAATAGTATTATTTTGAATAAAATGTTTAAGAGAAACGACTTCATCAGTTTAGTCGACAAAGTTACGATGCACGTTTTTGTTCTGTTTTGCTTTACTTGCGATATGACCTACGCCATAAACATATGAATCTCGCTCTGGGAAGAGCTGGCTTAATGCATGTGCGTTAAGTTTCGTTCCAGATGAGCCTGTGCACAGTCAAAATTGGAACAGCGACGTTGTGTTGAAACAAAAGTGCGGGCTTCAAAGCTTTATTTCTTCAATAGAACGGGCGATGTTGAGCGTTCCTATTGGACGGAAGATAGTGACGAGAGAATTTACATTTATTGACGCTTGGAATGTATTCCCTGCAGTCAAGTGCTCAAACCAATTTCGACAATGTGCGATACAATTACTATATCAACAATGTCGCTTGTTCACAGACAAATTACAATTTATTTCTGAATTGAAAATCGAAACATTTTGTTTTTCTTATTCCCGGCTTCCTATAGGGAAATACACGGTGGTGCTTGTTTTTCGTGAATCCACCCAATCGCCCGAGAGTCAGGGCGACAGCGCGCTGTCAATTTGAGGTCTGGCACATCGTTCTGGAGATTGGAAAATTAAATTTTGAAATTATCGTTAGCAGACAGTTATTACATTTGTAACCAACAATAACAATTATCGTTCAACAATAGGCTCTGTCAACTCAAACACTTGGAATTAAAGTTTGAACTAAAGTTTGTACCACTAGAAAATGAAATTGAAATCGTGAACATGTACAGTATCGTGACAACTCTTTAATAGTGTTTAGTATATTATATGTGTTTTTTTTTATATTATATCCATTCACTTGTTAAAATGACATGTACATACCCTAACGTTTTGCAGGATATAGCAAATTACAGCTAATTATTTACAACGATTTTATCTCGATTTTTTTTTTAAACCACAACCCCTATAAAAAATGAAAATTATAAACTCATTCAAACAGTTAGCCAAACGGCGATTGTTTGTCTCATTTTCATTGGATATTTAAATTTCGACGAAAATGGCAGATTATAATTCAATGTCCGACGTACAATACCTCGATCATGATAATCTATAATTAAATTTTCAACTGAGCGAGTAATCTGAAAAGTGTAGCAATTCACGAGACATATGTACATGAGAACGAGACGACAGACTTTGACCAGCAAGTGCATGACCGTAACTCGGATGACTTCAAAGTGACCTGTTCGCCCGTGGAAATAATTATCGGTGTGCGTTTAAGTATTATCATGTATAACTGTTGTACATGCGTTCTATTAACTCAGTTAAAGCGATTTGTTTATATTCCTTTATCGAGGGTTGTTGTTTAATGGTATTGAACTCGAATTTGCACTTCGTGCAGATTTATATGATATGAATATTAATAAACAATAAGCATACGACCAGCCATTGACTAGTAACGCAGATGACTCAAAGTGAATTTTCGCCAGTTGTTTGATTGAAAAAAGTGAATATCAGTTTACAGATTTAAATATACGTTTTATTACCTAATTATGCCTGCAATGATTGTCTATTAAATAACTTAAGAGCAATCAACACATTACATTTGCATCACATGACTAACTGACTATGACTCAATATATTAAAACACTTACATTGTATATAAATATGTTTTGAGTAATTAATATTGTATTGTATTAAGGCGAGATACTGAACGCGCTCATATTCATTTGGATCATCTGCTATTTATATTTTATGATGATAGGTCCTATTATATGACAAGCCACAGTGCCTTTTGGGAGAGCACGTGTTAGAAATGCCGACTGACCGGCCAGCAGGCCTATCTGCAGGTCAGTGTGCGCAGCTCAAGACGCTAACAGTTCTCTTTGAAATGGATTAGTGTAGCTTTAAGTAACAAACTAAAAATAAAAGTTCGAATTAGTGAAAAAAAAAACAGTGGCAAAAAAGACCAGAGTGAGCGGTAACAATGACTTTCATTTTGACCACTGTCGAACATAAGACTTTTGTCTTTCTGGAATTTTGGATACTTAACCATTTTTTGTAGAAGTATTTGTGTAATTTATATTTACTAAAAATGTCACTCCTACATAAGATGAATATGTTTTAATTTAAGGCTCATAAAAAGTGACACATCGAATTATTTTGCATATAAAATGGTCTAATATTTGCCGGATTTCAGTTACTCTTGCATCAAAAATGATAATAACGCAGCTTAGGTGCAACCTTGTCAAGAATTATGGAAGATATACCCGTTTCATAATTGGAAGAAATGTTTACAACTTTGCAACTAATACCCCCGTCACACCGGACTGGCGTCCTTACTGCGTCCTTACGGCGACCCAGGTCGCAGTGAGAACGCCATAGACGCCGGAGAGTCGCAGTAAGGTCGCAAGAAGACGCAGTGAGGACGCCGAAAATTGCTCAGGTCGCGAGCCCAAATTGACTACTTTGAACATGTTCAAAGTAGTCGCCGAAGTCAGGCGTTCTTACGGCGTTCTGTTAAGGATGTCGTAGGGACGCCGTAGAGACGCAATAGTCGTAGTAGGGACGTAGTAGGGTCGCTGTAAGGTCGCCATGGACGCCGTGTGGTCGCCGCTCAAACCCACAGACAATGATCATTGACTGCAAGGTATGTCGCCGTGTGGTCGCCGCTGCGGGGACGCNGGTTGTCTATTAAATAACTAAAGCAATCCACGCATTTTATTTGAATCACATGACTAAATGTTTAGTTGACAATAACTCAATATATGGAAAAAAATACATTTAATATAATACTTTTTTTGAGAAATTAATATTTTATTGTATTTAGACGAGAGAAAACATGCGCTCATACCCATCGGGTTCTCCTGCTATTTATATTTTATAATAAATACTTTGCGATTTTTTCTTTTGTCTGTTTACCCACCACTGTCATGTATTATGTTAGATAGTGTGTATAATTCTTATTACTGTATAATCACTTTCTTTTCACATGACTTTTTGATATGTTTATAATTACATGGTTGAGGCTGACGATGTACTATGTACAAGTCGTAATAAAAGTGCTGATCTGTTCTGTTCTATATTTATGATGCCAGGTCCTATGATATGTCATGCCACAGTCCCTTGGAAGATCACGTGTTAGTTATGCCGACTAACCTGCCAGCAGGCCCGTCTTCAAGTCATTGCGCGCTGCTCAAGACGCCAACAGTTTTCTTTGAAATGAATTATTGAAGCTTAAAGTGATAACATAAAAATAAAAGTTCGATTAAGTGAAAACAAGAAGAACAATCGTATTAAGAGACCTGAGTGGTAACAGTGCCTTCTATTTTGACAATTACCGCCGAACATAAGACATGGTCTTTCTGGAATTTGTGATACTTTAAATGTTCAAGGAAAGGTATTAAAATGTTTTGTATTGCCGTTTATGTATCAAAATAATTGCCAAGTATTTCTGTAATTTATATGAACATAAAATGACTCCCCTGCATAAAGTGATTTTTGTTTCAATAACAGAAATGATCGAAAAAAGTCCAATTTTTAGTCGACATTCGTTTAATAAAACACCGTAAAACACCGTGAAAAGAAATTGAACGCGATAAAAACCGGCAGATGAATTTGTATTTGTTTTGGAACAATTGTCAGGGGCGAAACAGTGAAAACATGAAAGCGAATATCTGCCAAAATATTACACCAGTGATAAGTGACATTGAACCGGCAACAGTATGGTTACAGAGGCAAGAGCTTGACACCATTTCACCATGGGATCAGAAACAGAAAATACAACAAGAGTTGGAGTGAATAATTCAACTACAAACGCAATTTATCATTTTGGAAGTCGCGTGTCACATTAAACACCATTTGTGATCAGACAACCACTACAGGAGGCATTTTATTTGCTTACGGAGCCACGCATTTAAAATGGAAATGCCAATTGTCGTTAGGGATGTTTTGTTTCATGAGGGATACAAATTTGTTGCATACGAGATATAATTGTTTAACATGATAGAAGTACGTGAAACGTCAATATTGTTTTGTATACAACTAACACATTTATTGGGTAAAAAGCATTTTGCTACACAGTTAAGTCGAAATGGTTTCATTGCATTGTTGGTAATAAATTATGATTCGTTGAATTAAATTAAATGTTGCTAAATAATGTACATGATGGAACAAGCCAACGAACAAGTTTTGAGTTTAAGTTGTGAAAACATATTTTATTCGTATTAACCAGTTGTAGAAATGACTTTTGTATTCTGTAAAACGGTAACACATCCTAAATCGTAGATATTGAAATGGTTCAAGGCCAAAAACGAAAAAACACACACGAAAAAGTCAACGATTCTCCACTATGACAAGAATATGCAATGACAGGCAGACATATTCTCCATCTCAATCGAAAAGTCTTGTATATTGATGCTTTGTTAATTAAAAGTAAATTAATCGAATGTCATCGAATGTTGGGAAAATTATCGGAAATATTAAATTTCGTAAATATTATCGGATTTAGCAAAACAATGATCAAAAACTCAACCAGGAATACCAAAACCAGTTAAGGCTCGGCACAAAAAATGTTCGGTCGGATTAATGGAAACAAACGACTTTAAGTGCCTTATTGACAATGTATTCAAAATTTCAAACATATACTTGGCATAAAATCATTAGATTCTTAAAATTTTTAGCATGCACATTTGTGTCGTGTTCTGAGAAAACTGGGCAAAATGCTTGTGCGTAAAGTGTCATTCCAGTTTAGCCTGTGCAGTTCGCACAGGCTAATCCGGGACGACACTTTCCGCCTAAACTAGATTTTCGCTAAGAAGAGACATCATTTAAACGAAAAATTCCATAAAAAGCGGAAATTGTCGTCCCTGATTAGCCTGTGCGGACTGCACAGGCTAATCTGGGATGACAATTTACGCACAAGCATTTCGCCCAGTTTTCTCAGAACACGACACATTTATGTCAACATGTGTTCTTAATTTTTTCCAATAATATAAATTGATAGTGTTGGTGAGTCTAATTCTTTTTATTTCAGCTCGAATGCATCGAATGGCTGGGGCTTAATAAGAGTCCGTTTTCTGTGGGTAGAACCAGTACTTGGTGTTTATGGACGAAATCTTGAAAAGGTGCCAATGCCAAAGTGGAGATCGAACCCGGGACTTTCTTGTCATTTGGCCAACATCAAATCTATTACGCCACGTCGATATAAAGTGGTTTGTATGAGTAAACCAAAATTCGTTTTGGTTGAAAATGTTGAATTCAAGAGATCTAGACACATTGCAAATACTAGTCTAATATATGTAGGCCTTTTTTTAGTATTTAAGTATTATTTTTATATTTATCTTATATGACCATGAGTGAATGAAAATAATTTTCCAAATAAAAAAAAAAACACACTTATTTGTAAATGCTTTTTTCCACCGTTTATTTACAATTAAACGAGTTAAATGGAAGAATTTCACTGATAAAATGACGCCATGGCACAACGCAAAAAAAACAATAAACGACGTCAGCTTATTATTAACATTTTGTATATGTTGTTTTTCCTTTGATTTGTCCTTTGTTATACAGGCAATCGGTCACTTTCATTAAATAATGTCTAGCGAATGTTAACAAGAATTTCTCTCCTTATGATGGCTCTGAAGTTTCATTATTCCTTTATTGTATTTATTAAACAACAAAGCGCCTATGGTTCCACCATTATACGTCACCTCTCCGCCTGATTAGCCGTTCATTATGGCGCATTCAGGGGCTACACGATACCATTGTCGCGCCTGTTAAAGCGATACGGTCCCCACTGAGCAGCCCGTAAGGTGGCGCTTTCTCGCGACGTCGCGGGCAGCCACGAGAGTTATATTGATAGCGTTGAAGATGAGGCGCTTTAAAATAGACTCACATCATGACTTCATAGATGCCCATACCCTATATTTTGTTCGCCATTGCATTCTCAGTACATACCGTTTGAATGAATGAGACGGTGTAAATAAAATCATACTGATCACATTTGAAACGAAACCTTATATGTTTGCTTATGAATTACACTAGGTCAGAGATCAAGTTTACTCATAGCATGACATTTTAATCAGATTGTTAAGAACACACGCGTGCTGTAGCACAACCCAGCACTTACACTAAACAAAGAAACACACTATAATACTTCATCCACAAATGCTGCAGCTTCTAATACTAATACTAATAATAAAACTGATACTAATACTAAACTAATGTAAATACTTATACAAATACTACTAATAATACTAATTCTAATATTAAATTAATTTAATATTAATACTAATTCAGATACTAATACTAAATGTATAACGACAGTCAATGTTAATAACACATGGGGATGTGGCTCAGTGGTAGAGCGCTCGCATCGCAAGTGAGAGGCGAATACGAATACGAATACGAATATTTATTTTGCAGTCAAAGGCCACCAGCTCATAATACAGACAGTGTTATTTTATTATTACATAAAATAAACTGAGTAGTTAAAGAAAACAAAGTCATATGATGCAACACACGCATGCACTTTCGTAGAACTAATACTGCTATACATTATAATTTCACAATTTTTAAATATCAAAATGCAAGTATAAACATATTTAAAAGGTAAGCCACAGCGTATGATGCATTATCAATGCCAAACAATATAATTATTCCGTTTTACCACCAAAACATGGTTTATCTATGATTAAATACCTATGACAAGTTAGCATGCACAAAAGTAACATAAGTATAAAGTACTCTAAGAATCATTATGCAATACAAGCATGCAGTATTAAAATGAAAGCTAGTTTGCATGATAATTACATAATTGTTACATATTAGCATGCACATACATATACATGTGTACATTTTATGGCAGTCTACATACATGGACATTTTAAAGGAAAAAAAGAATTTAAATAAAAATGGACATCCACTGCAAACGTTATAAATGATGTTTGCTAATTTATTGTCTTCGTACTTTATTACCTTCAGACAAAAATTTGGCTATCAAAAATATGTTCTTGTCATTTTCATCGGCCATTAACATATTGAACACAGGAACAGTTTTTATTTGATTCAACCACTGCGGAATAAATAAATCATGCCTTAGTGTGTTATACAATGGGCATTGCATAAACATAATGTTGGTACTCATCTTCTACAATATAGACATGTCGCATTTGACCAAATTGACAATATCTATGATTATGCTGTATGTTCATGTGTCGGCCTTTCTCAATCATGAGCTCGTGTCCGGAACATCGGAAATTTGAAAGACAGATGGCAAGTGAGGGGCCCTGGGTTTAATCCCCGGCATCTTCATTTTCTCCAAATGAAAATGTGTGTTTTTATGGTTTTAATCATCAAACTCCGCCGTGGGTTTTATTAACAGTCTGCTTCATATATAAACGGACACATATTTTTTGTTCTATTTCTAACAGTAAACACTTAGTAAGAAATCAAAAGTTAAATGTGGTAAAATCATCTGTATTGTTTAATATTACAATTAATTCTTAATAAGGTATATACTCGTATACAGCTTAAAGCTCCTTGTTTTAGTGACGTCTGGACAAATGTTTGCCTATATTAACTACATAAATGTCAGGGTATGTAGCTGAGTGGTAGAGCGCTCGCATCGCAAGTGAGAGGCCCCGGGTCAATCCCCGGCATCTCCAGTGGATAATCTTATATTTAAAGTAATTTAATAGAAACAAATTGCATTTTGTTGAAGATTTTTAAACAAAGCATTCAACATATTCTTTAAATTGTTCAAATGTTCAGATTTATTTCTTATTGTTGTGACACATGCAAGAAAAGTACGACGAGTTTTTTTATTATAATTAATGTTATTGTTTTTTTTTGTTTGCGTAATTTCTTCTTGTGCAGTGTCACATACGCGTAATAATAAAACGCTATAAGGAATATACAAAATAACGATAGCTGATATTTTAAGCTATGATTTGTTTAAATAATAAATTACGTCACAACAAAATCGAAGAAGTGTGTCGACTGATGTGATATATGCACATATATGTACCAGTATGTGTCTTTATCTGTGAATTCTCACTTACACGACCAGGGCTTTTTTTTCCTGACTTTGTGAAGCGGTCCTGGCCCCCTCACTTTGTGCAAAAATGAGTCGCGAACTTTTCAAAATTGTGAAAAAATGAGTTGCGAACTTTTCAAAATTGTAAAAAATTGAGTCGCGAACTATTCAAAATTGTGAAAAATTGAGTCGCGAACTTCTTAAAATTGTGAAAAACCGAGTCGTGAAATTGTTAAAATTGTGAAAAACGGCCAGTTTTGTAAAAAAATACGGCCATGTTAGGTTTGTGAATTGTCCCTATCAAAATTGTGAAATGTCCTTCCAGGGCCACTCGCAAAGAAGGAAAAAAAGCCCTGACGACCACAGGTCATATTTTGCTGGGCGACTGGGGTAGACTTTATTTTTAGTTGTTCGCTTACGAACAAATAATGTAAATAGCAAGTTTTGCAAGTCGGTCTGCTCTTAACTACGCTAAGAACGATAACCACCGCATCTGCCTGTGCACACTGAGTAGCCTGTTCCTACGTCACCACTGGTACAATGCAGACAGTGAGTGTGTGTATGTTCTCAATAGCGTTTAACAGCTTATGCGACGAGATTAGCCAGTTTGTCATTGAAATATGTACATATTGGCTGCGTTCAGGGAAAACGGGGCTTAATGCATGTCAAATAAGTTGTGTCCTGTGTACACTGATTAGCCTGTGCAGTGCGCACAAGCTAATCAAGGACGACACTTTCGAGTCTCTGGTACTGGGATGACAATTAATGCATATGCATTAAGCCCTGTTTTCCCAAAATAAAGCTTAAATTATCTTATTAGTGATTTGAACAAAAGGACAAAAGTGATAAGAACTTCAAAGTAACCTCGCTGACAAGGCAAATAAACAAAATCACTTTTAAATAAAAATAAACAACCAATGAGTTCTAAATTTTTACTTTGTGGCATTTTTTAGTAAACATCTAAACGGGAACTTTTCATAGTTTGTCATTAAATGCTTAATATTGATAAATGTAAACATAGAATCTTAAAAGCTCCATTTAAAAAAATGAATAAAATTAAAGAAACAAAAAAGTTACCCTCAACTGGGCTCGAACCACTGACCCCTGGAATAAAAGTATATCGTTTAGACCACTCGGCCATCCGTGCTCATACAATGAGAGATTATTTTATACTTTATATAAGCAATGTACATGATTCTATGCTTGTTATTCTTTAGCAAGGCAACCAAAATTCTAAAGATGGTTGCCAGTGCAGCAACCAATTGCGAAAAAAAAAGAGACATCTTGTTGTTATTTTGTCTAAGTTATCTCTATAACAAAAAAAATGAGGATAAACAGTGCACCCACTTCTCGACCTGTGCTTTAAGACACACTCTTTAAACATTTGAATTGGTTGCGTTCATTTCAGACTTGCGATATAAAAAGCTATAACATAATTTTGAAAACTGAGTTGCGTCTAAGATTATGAAATAGCTAACAACTTAGTACCTTCAGCGCTGTGATATTAAGATGATGTAGATTGGGTAATGACAATCATTTTAACAGCAGTTTACATCAGAAGTGGTCGGTGTAGTGTTGGTAGCCGCTGTAAAGTAGTAGTTCTTGCAGTAGTATTCAGAGCAGTTTTCTTACGTCATGGTGCGTAAGGGTACTTTTTTCTTTTGCATAATACGTTATACTCATATTGTTTACAGAAATGAACGAGCAAAGGGACATAACATAAACATAATCTAGACTTCATGTGACTATCTCCCTTTTCTAAAAACAACATTTAGAAAACATTTTTAACACACATCTCAGCCGGATTTTTAATTAGATTTTAAGCATATTCTTATTCATTTTTTTTAACAAAAAGCCGACAGAACAGGAATATACGCACCGCTTAGGTTCTCGCGTTAAACAACTGTTACATACGTATCACGGGTCGCTAGCATCCAACATTTCACAGTCAGTCATCACCTTGACAACTTCAACATCAATAACCACAGACGTTAAAAACTCGCATCTGCGATATCGGCATATTTGCTATGTCGCTCTTGCTAAAAATGCTATAATTAGCAAACCAGGGCTTAATGTTCCCGAAAAACACACTTCCAGAATCCGTAATGACCTTAAAAACGACATTTTCATTGCCTTGAGACTTATCCTCGTTTGTTTGTCTGTTTTTGTAATCATATTTTCTTTAGCATGGGAGTTGCAATAAAAAGGATAATTACCCGTTGAGATATGCTGCGTTTTAAAAACACTCTATATGCTTCTTTGCGGAAGGATCAAAGAAGACGGTGTATGTTTGACACTTAACACCACTAAGCACGAGGAAAATATGTTGACATAGTAACCGATCATTATTTCGACATACACAATGATAAATACATAATAAGTTAGCATATTTCTATTATAAGAGGGCCAGGCTTCATTGAAAAACATCATTGGCGAATGCAGCATCGGAATTAAGTACTGCTGTGTTGCACGGCAGTTTGGTGTCAACCCAACTTTGGTATCGAACACCAAAATGAGTGCGATTTTCGGTGTTGGCTATTATAACACCACCGTATGTTGCAGAAGAGTCATACTTTTCATAAAAAATCACTTCATGATGAGCATCATCATTTATCGTCATCATCAATCACTATCGTCAGCATCTTTTTCTGTGTCATTATCATCATCGTGATCGTCATCGTCGTCGTCATCATAATCATCATCATCAGCAGCCGCAAAATCGTCATCATGATGAGTTCGAATTAAACGGACATAATTATGCACGTGCTTTAACGCGCAATAATTTTATTGCTGTTTTCGAATCATTACTAGGTTATGTGTTTACTCTTTTTATCTACGGTAGCTTTTATTTTAACCACACACATCCCATAAGTAACGCACAATCGTGTCCACCCAGCTTTAAAAACTAAAAAAAAAAGATGTTTGATGTGAGCTATTATTAACATTCAAGTATATTACAATAGTAAATCAAAATGTTACTCCTTCTTTCCCATCTTAACGCCACCATCATCATCATCATCATCATCATCATCATCATCATCATCATCATCATCATCATCATCATCATCACCAACAACATCATCTCACCATCACATCAACATAATACTTATGATAATATTCACAATAACTATCTTCCAGTTGAACGTTATCTTTCATCATCATCGCCGATATATATATCGTCATAATCTTTTTCTTGATGATGATAACGATTTAAACCAAAATCCTGATCACCATTCCTCCCCCTCCTCCTCATAATTATCATCATCAGCAACAACAAAACTAACAATAGCAACATCATCTTATTTTTCAATCCTAAAGTAAATATCTGTGCACGTGGTATGTTTTTGATCTATACGGTAGTTTTAATAATAAATTGCAACTGAACTTTAAAATCGAACCGAATCGTGCGAGCAAGCTTGAGGTTCTCCGTTACATACATGAATGTGTAGCTATTATTTTATATTCTGAATACAATTTTGTTTTGCAGCACACAAATCGCTTTTTTGATACAAAATCTGGGACGACACTTTCCGCATAAACTGGATTTTTGCTAAGAAGACACTTTCCTTAAACGAAAAATATCATTGAAGCGGAAAGTGTCGTCTCTGATTACCCTGTGCGGACTGTACGAGCTAATCTGTGACGACACTTAACGCACATGCATTTAACCCCCATTTCACAAATGGAGGCTCATATAGAAATGAGAGGCGTTATTTCGTCCCTGCGTACGTACTTCCACCCGTCACACTCTTCTGTGGGCAACTCCTACTTCTTGCATGCGATTTCTTTAATCTTTTACATAATAAATGTCCCTAATTGCGCATATTATCAAGTCTTCATTGAATTATTTTTATGGAGTTATATTTCATTTAAAATGGTATATTACAAGGGTCTTGTCATTGCAGTTTCTTTTTTTTACTTGAATTTTATATCGCAAATATCTTGCTTGCTGATCGTGATGATGAGAACGAGGATAAAGGAGATGTTGCTGCTGCTGATGATGATCCGATGCTGAGATAACGATGATGGTGTTGTTGGTGATTATGGTTTTGGTGGTTGTGGTGCTTATGTTTATTATTATGATAATGGTGATGATGAAGGTGGTGGCGGCGGTGGTGGTGGTAATGGTAATTGTGTTTAATTTTATATCGTCTTAAATGTACTAATGAAGTTTTACGGAAACTATTTAACGTTCGTTAATTTTCTTAAATCATACGTACCACTTCAACGCACTTTGGTGTTGACCAAAAAGGGAACGCTATATATATGACTATTTGCGTTTCTATTGTGTGTAAACGGTTTAAATTAGTTATAAATGGTTATATTTCATGCATATTTATACTACCTTGTGTTTATTATGAGGTATTAATGCCCAAAATTGGATAAATATCGGCAATATACCGACCGAAAAGCACTTCATGTGAAGACCGAAAAGCACTCAATTTCTCGCTATATATATGACTATTTGCGTTTCTATTGTGTGTAAACGGTTTAAATTAGTTATAAATGGTTATATTTCATGCATATTTATACTACCTTGTTTTTATTATGAGGTATTAATGCCCAAAATTGGATAAATATCGGCAATATACCGACCGAAAAGCACTTCATGTGAAGACCGAAAAGCACTCAATTTCTCGCTATATATATGACTATTTGCGTTTCTATTGTGTGTAAACGGTTTAAATTAGTTATAAATGGTTATATTTCATGCATATTTATACTACCTTGTTTTTATTATGAGGTATTAATGCCCAAAATTGGATAAATATCGGCAATATACCGACCGAAAAGCACTTCATGTGAAGACCGAAAAGCACTCAATTTCTCGCTATATATATGACTATTTGCGTTTCTATTGTGTGTAAACGGTTTAAATTAGTTATAAATGGTTATATTTCATGCATATTTATACTACCTTGTTTTTATTATGAGGTATTAATGCCCAAAATTGGATAAATATCGGCAATATACCGACCGAAAAGCACTTCATGTGAAGACCGAAAAGCACTCAATTTCTCGCTATATATATGACTATTTGCGTTTCTATTGTGTGTAAACGGTTTAAATTAGTTATAAATGGTTATATTTCATGCATATTTATACTACCTTGTTTTTATTATGAGGTATTAATGCCCAAAATTGGATAAATATCGGCAATATACCGACCGAAAAGCACTTCATGTGAAGACCGAAAAGCACTCAATTTCTCGCTATATATATGACTATTTGCGTTTCTATTGTGTGTAAACGGTTTAAATTAGTTATAAATGGTTATATTTCATGCATATTTATACTACCTTGTTTTTATTATGAGGTATTAATGCCCAAAATTGGATAAATATCGGCAATATACCGACCGAAAAGCACTTCATGTGAAGACCGAAAAGCACTCAATTTCTCGCTATATATATGACTATTTGCGTTTCTATTGTGTGTAAACGGTTTAAATTAGTTATAAATGGTTATATTTCATGCATATTTATACTACCTTGTTTTTATTATGAGGTATTAATGCCCAAAATTGGATAAATATCGGCAATATACCGACCGAAAAGCACTTCATGTGAAGACCGAAAAGCACTCAATTTCTCGCTATATATATGACTATTTGCGTTTCTATTGTGTGTAAACGGTTTAAATTAGTTATAAATGGTTATATTTCATGCATATTTATACTACCTTGTTTTTATTATGAGGTATTAATGCCCAAAATTGGATAAATATCGGCAATATACCGACCGAAAAGCACTTCATGTGAAGACCGAAAAGCACTCAATTTCTCGCTATATATATGACTATTTGCGTTTCTATTGTGTGTAAACGGTTTAAATTAGTTATAAATGGTTATATTTCATGCATATTTATACTACCTTGTTTTTATTATGAGGTATTAATGCCCAAAATTGGATAAATATCGGCAATATACCGACCGAAAAGCACTTCATGTGAAGACCGAAAAGCACTCAATTTCTCGCTATATATATGACTATTTGCGTTTCTATTGTGTGTAAACGGTTTAAATTAGTTATAAATGGTTATATTTCATGCATATTTATACTACCTTGTTTTTATTATGAGGTATTAATGCCCAAAATTGGATAAATATCGGCAATATACCGACCGAAAAGCACTTCATGTGAAGACCGAAAAGCACTCAATTTCTCGCTATATATATGACTATTTGCGTTTCTATTGTGTGTAAACGGTTTAAATTAGTTATAAATGGTTATATTTCATGCATATTTATACTACCTTGTTTTTATTATGAGGTATTAATGCCCAAAATTGGATAAATATCGGCAATATACCGACCGAAAAGCACTTCATGTGAAGACCGAAAAGCACTCAATTTCTCGCTATATATATGACTATTTGCGTTTCTATTGTGTGTAAACGGTTTAAATTAGTTATAAATGGTTATATTTCATGCATATTTATACTACCTTGTTTTTATTATGAGGTATTAATGCCCAAAATTGGATAAATATCGGCAATATACCGACCGAAAAGCACTTCATGTGAAGACCGAAAAGCACTCAATTTCTCGCTATATATATGACTATTTGCGTTTCTATTGTGTGTAAACGGTTTAAATTAGTTATAAATGGTTATATTTCATGCATATTTATACTACCTTGTTTTTATTATGAGGTATTAATGCCCAAAATTGGATAAATATCGGCAATATACCGACCGAAAAGCACTTCATGTGAAGACCGAAAAGCACTCAATTTCTCGCTATATATATGACTATTTGCGTTTCTATTGTGTGTAAACGGTTTAAATTAGTTATAAATGGTTATATTTCATGCATATTTATACTACCTTGTTTTTATTATGAGGTATTAATGCCCAAAATTGGATAAATATCGGCAATATACCGACCGAAAAGCACTTCATGTGAAGACCGAAAAGCACTCAATTTCTCGCTATATATATGACTATTTGCGTTTCTATTGTGTGTAAACGGTTTAAATTAGTTATAAATGGTTATATTTCATGCATATTTATACTACCTTGTTTTTATTATGAGGTATTAATGCCCAAAATTGGATAAATATCGGCAATATACCGACCGAAAAGCACTTCATGTGAAGACCGAAAAGCACTCAATTTCTCGCTATATATATGACTATTTGCGTTTCTATTGTGTGTAAACGGTTTAAATTAGTTATAAATGGTTATATTTCATGCATATTTATACTACCTTGTTTTTATTATGAGGTATTAATGCCCAAAATTGGATAAATATCGGCAATATACCGACCGAAAAGCACTTCATGTGAAGACCGAAAAGCACTCAATTTCTCGCTATATATATGACTATTTGCGTTTCTATTGTGTGTAAACGGTTTAAATTAGTTATAAATGGTTATATTTCATGCATATTTATACTACCTTGTTTTTATTATGAGGTATTAATGCCCAAAATTGGATAAATATCGGCAATATACCGACCGAAAAGCACTTCATGTGAAGACCGAAAAGCACTCAATTTCTCGCTATATATATGACTATTTGCGTTTCTATTGTGTGTAAACGGTTTAAATTAGTTATANCCAAAAAAGAATTCGACTCAAATCAAAATCGACTGTTTTTGCACCTTCTTTTTTTCTGCCGTTTTCTAGTGGATTGTAACCTTTTTCAGTGCCAATTTTTACTTTAATCTCTAACTTTATCCTATTTCAGGGATTTAGTAGTGAACACCTATGCTTACCCTAGCAATATCTCCAGACGATAAAACCAGAACAACAGCCTAAAATGTAAAACATGCCTTCGAGGAAAATATGATGTTTTTTTTAGAGAGTACAGCCCTTCATGACTCGATTATTTAGTATATTGTAACCTTATATGGCTGATGTAAAACCTTGTTAACACTCTAGAAGTCACATTTAAGTAAAATGTTAAGGAAGCCTGGTCAGAACATTTATTTTCATGATATCTCTGCCGAGTTCGATAATGATTCTGGTCAGTAAAACTATTTGCCTCCAGGGTGCGGGACAGTTTTCCTTACATGGCTCTTGTGAAACTTTGTTAACACTGTGTTGGTCACATTCAGTGTACTATCTTTATGTCCAAATGAAATCGATACCGAGTTTGAAACTGGGTCACGTGAGATCAAAAACTAGGTCACTAGGTTCAATTAAAAGGAGTACTAGTATTAACGCTATAGGAGTCGCATATTTTGCCCCATCGCCCTGAAACTTGATTAAAACATGTGTTTTAATAATGTCGAGTTCGAAAATGGTTCCTACCTGTTGAAAATTATGGCCACCATAAAACTCCTGCATGTGTAGCAGCAGTGAGAAGACACAACATGTGTTTATTTTTATTCCTTTAAAGTCCTTACCATATGTTGATTCCAGAATGTGTTAATGCCTGCTTAAGATATCTTTGTTGATTTTCTTTCATTTATTTCTGTTGTAAGCTGATATATTAAATATGTAACTTAATACGCATAGGACTGTGTAAAGACATAGAACAAATTTGAGTTTCATCATCAAAAGTAGCAAAAGAAAAACTAACCCGATCCTTTAGAAGCTTTGTAAAATAAAGTTCTAATTTAATTTGCTGAAAATTCGTCAAATATAATATTGAATCATAATCAGTGTGGTAATTTTGTTTAAACAAAAGGTTATAAAAGAAGATCATCCGGTTACAAAAGAACCATTTTCATTTTGATGTGAGTGTATTAAAAGACTTTAACTCAACACCTTCATGTTTAATTCAAATATCAGAACCAGAAATCATTCTTTACTAGCCAATTAACAACGCGTAACACTTAACGCTAACGTTAAAACTTTAAGGCGTTGTTAACGCTAAACTTAATTCTTCATTCAAACATAACATACTTTCAAACTGTTTAACATATTACATTTAATTTGCTACAAATCAGGCTACTGTATTTGCAACACACCGAGGAAAAGGAATAATTAAATTCAAAATATATCAAATATTAAATAACCAAAACTATGGACATAAACTATTGAGCTCACAAAAAATCAAAACTTCACAAAACGTAAGAAACTAAATTATCATGGAACGGCATATTAAATACCAAGCCAATGTCTGAATGTGTGACATGAATGTCAACACCTAAACATTAAGCGCAGTAATTTTTATTTTATTTTCGGAGTAAAATACTGTCATTTTATTTTCAACGTTTACTCGAATGAGTAAACGGGCATGGAGCGCTATGGAAATACGCTAAACGCTTAACGCCAAATGCTTCAACTGAAATTATTTCGAAACTTGACCAAGTATTCTTGCTGCAATTAAACAAGATATGTCGTTTAATTACGATGACATTACAGTTTAGATTTATTACATGTATTTTTTTTAATCCGATTTTTTTGTATAATTATACATGAACGGTGAATATTCATAGATCGATGCATAGTATAAATTTAATTTGAACGTACGAATTGTATAGCCACCTTCTTTTCTGGAAAGACCATACTACACAAACAGGTTACGTCACTGTCCTTTTGTTAGCCTATGACTTCTTTCCATGTACGACCCGGCCAATTGCAATATTGATAATCTGGTGATGAGGAAAATGCTTCTTAGTATGCTGATATGAATTATGACGGTGATTTTAATGACGATGAAGATATAAAATTGTTGGATTTGATGATGATTATAATAATGAATGATGATGGTGATTTTGATGATGATGATGAGGAGGAGGAAAATTTAATATCACAACCAAAGTGCGGTTTGTTTCACTATATAATATATTATATGTACTACTTCAACGCTATGTGGTCGCTCATTGGGTTTTACGACCGAGGTTGGGTTTACACCAAAGTGTGGTAATACTAAATAGGGAACAACTGTAGTGCCTTCAGCGCTTTGATTATCGAAGCTTCGCCAAACTTTCATCACGGAAACAACCATGTATTCTCTTTAAATATCTCACCTTATCAGTATATTATCGAGTTCATCAGTGTTGTCCTATCTCGTAAATCAAATTTGTCAAAATGAATGCATATGTTCGTGCTACGGCATTTAAACGAGACTCATTGATATATAAAATTTGGTGTCTGTCATTTTAGTAGTCGATGATGTCATACGCAGTACAAGCATTTCACACACAATATGTTGCCAAAATGTATGACCTTAGAGATTTTGAAATTTAGCCCTGGTTTTTGTAAGGTGGTTAATCTTAATGTCAATACGACATTGCAAAGTACTATATTTTATGCCATTTTTCCACATGGTGTTTTATTTCAATGTCAACCTGCCATGTCAAAGTAGTTTTGATTTAACGTCAGAATGACCTGGCAACTTATTGTTAAGAATGTGCATTCGTCTACTTGACATCGTAAATGAACATGATCTTTTGTTAAGACAAGTGAAGGTAATTCATACGGGAAGTTTATTTGTTAAATATTCATGAGCAACGCTGATATACCACACCCATACAATTCAATTACATTTAATTATTAAAAACAACATCATTTTAACATATGCAGTGAGGTCATACCCTTAAATCAATATGCTTTCGCGTAGATCAAACGTTCAAACAAGAGTTAGTAGTCCCATTTATATGTTTAAACAGTTGTATGACAAGTTTATTACCGAGTATGTGCACAAACTACATCAACCCTTAAATAAGGGGAATAAACAAAAAATACTTTTGCCATGTAATCAATTAGGAAATTATTATGTATTGAGCGAATTTTTGAATGCAAAGATTAGTCAACAACCTTTGAATTTTTTTTGAAGTGCTAGACTAAATCGATGCTGCCTCTCAAATAGTCTTGCCATAAGGTATATTGATAAATATAATGCCGTGCAATTTTATAAAAGTAATTAAAATTGACAAGTCATTTTCACTCGATATGTTAAACCAATCGTATAATATCACAGGTGTTGTGATGACTCAGGTTTTAAATCAATAGGTTGTTATTCAAATTTAGTTTTCCAGATTTGTAGTTCCGGTAAATTTTCATTTCTTCCACCGAAATGTTGGTTGGGTAAAGGACTAGTTTAAGATTAAATGTATAGTGGCACGTTTTGTTATCGACAAGCAACGTCGTTGTTAAGAACATCATGCTTTACCTTTATTACGCAGCGATTTGCGTGTTTTAACGCTGAATGCAAAATTTGAAGCATTATGTGTACCCGGGCTCCACTGGACGAAACTGCGTTGTGAAAGCAATTCGTTAGAATAAGACTGATTGTCTGTAGCACTTACAAACGGATTAAGCACCATGTAAATAGTAACTTATAAATCGTTACGCAACGATCATGTTATTTATACACAAAATAAAACGTTCCAATAATTCAAGTAAGGCCGTGTAAGGTCAGGTA
This sequence comes from Dreissena rostriformis, assembly GCA_007657795.1. Lineage (NCBI taxonomy): Eukaryota > Metazoa > Mollusca > Bivalvia > Myida > Dreissenidae > Dreissena > Dreissena rostriformis. Next base: position 149,404 of record VMBQ01002617.1, read on the forward strand.
TTGTTCTTTGGTTGAATCCCGCATGCTGATTTCTAACAAGTGAAGTAGGTTAACAATTAAACAGCTGATTGCAAAACTACTGCATAATCTGTTAAATATGAAAAACGTTCCCGAATAGCAGAACAACTGGGAGATCAAAGGTCCTTAATGTAAACATTTCTAATTACTGCTGTCTGACATGATAAGAACACATTTATGTCGTTTTATTTATGACGACAAACATATTATGCTTCTGAAAAGATTTTTGTATATACAAATATCAAATAATGTACAAAGGAATCGTCACACACAAAGAATATTTGTTCATGACGATATACATTTTGCTGTTCAGTTCTGACTTTCAAATCAAAGAAACAAATCAACGAATACGAATGAATACTAGAAACATTATACAGTGTCGACATGTCTGTGAAGAATGTTTGTTATTCTTATTGTTGTTGTGTTTAAACACCTTAGTATATAACGGTTTACATGTATATGAAATTAGTTTACTTAAACAGTACTAAAGTTACATTCATTAAAAGGTTTTACAACTATCAGAGCGACAAAACACTTAAATAGCTAACATCCAAGCGCTTCGAATACAGAAAATCGATACAGCGTGATTCATGTTTTAATATTATAATAATTGAGAGGAATGCTTGGATGATCGGTTCTGGGCGTGACTAGTTATGCCAATTGGCTATAAATAAGTGAGGGTTTTGTTGGTATCAGTCGTCGAAAACTGATGGAATGCCGAGCTTAATTAGACGGTGTGTTGTATTATAACAAAGTTGTATATAATTCGCTTATTGATTAGAAAACATTAAATCTGCCCTCGAGAAATGAGACATGAGAAATATTTACTTCATCTTTAACAAAACAAACAAACAACGGACAGATCTGTAGGGAAGGGAACCATTTTCTCAAAATGAAAACAAGAGCATAAATAAACGTCAAGCAAATCAGAAATAACATTTACACCCAGGCATTTACTTGCTTGAAAATACCAAGCTCCCTTGATATGTGTTTCTGATTTTCGGATTGATATAGGATGTTTTGCAATACTTCATCACTTCTTGTTTCATTTATTTCTACTCATTCTTTAGAAATACCCGTTTAGATTTTCATTTATTCAACTCTTCCTTTAACATTTACTTCGGAAGAAACTTCACTGTATCTTCCCAATAGCCTTTCAATGCTGTCGGCGCTTTGATCTTATTGTGTAACTTATCCCCCAAAATTTGGCTGTCATTAGATAAGCATTACTATTTGCGTGACAACTCTGTTAACAGCAGGCATTTTATCACCTATTGTGTTAACTCCTTTGAATTATCAGAAAGACAGAATATTTCTTACTATAAGCATTTTTTATTTTCTTGCAAACATGAAAAGGAAGCACAACAGAACTTTTTGGGTAAATACATTTTATTGTATGATATTTGTTTAGATTTTCCTTTTAAACACCTGCCGTTAAAATACAAGGCCATTTTACTAACAAGGTTTTCACTCAAGTGTGTTTAAAGTTCTAAATGGCTCTAAAGAATATCATTTAAGGTCTGATCCATGGTATTTCCCCTAAATATAGACATACAGATAATGTCGTCTAGGCCGGATTGTTGGTGAATAATACATAAACACAGACACACACGAAGTAGTGTGACAGGCAGACATTGATTTCATTATCATTTTATTAAGGTGCAGTGCAAGTTCAGCCAAGGAGGAAACCTCACCATGGAAGCTCTCAAATGTCTGCTCTAAACAGGACATAGCAAGCTGTCCGCCGTCAAAGTGAACTTATATTCACTGCTGTCTACAGCTACAGCATTGATGATGGGGCGGCAACACAATGTTGTTCTTCAGGAAAAGCCGAATCACATTTTTTGACAAAATGTGATTGATGCGACTAATTTGCCTTCCAAGCCACCTGCCACTGCAGTGATGTTATGATACTAACATTGTTACAACAATGTGCATTTCATTTGGTGGAGGGGGATATTTTGTATACTGTGAACTTACTGTATGTTAATAATTTCTTTTATAAATAGTGGTTTTGATGTTTTATATCTGCCATTTTTACCAGCTTTATCTCTTTTGTCCTGTTATGTTTAAAGTTTGAGTTTGGAAATGTTGTATTTGAGTGGTTTTAGTTTTTGTTTGAGCATCTGTAAATTAGAAATAATAAAAATAATTGGAATTGTGTACGACTAGCTAACTATTTGATATTCACTTTGAAATTCTAAGAAATGTGCAATGTTTGTTAAAACATTTGTAATTTAGTTTTGAACATATTGAGTTTGGAATCTGTGTATTTAATGCGATAACAAATTTGTTATGCACATGATTTACTTTGAGTTGAAATGTTCCGCCCACATACCAGTTTGAGTCGTACCTCTGTAAATGATAAAGTATGGACAATGCGTGATGAAGTTTGTCTGATGTTATCCAATTGAAAATATGGTTGCAAATGAATACTTTTCGTAGTTGTGTAAGTTTTCTTGTATATTGAATATTTATAAATGAAGAAATGTTCCGCTTTTTGTACATCCCTGGCCATAATATTTTGTTTGCTAGGGGGGAATTACCATGGAATTTTTCATTCACCGATTTTATTTAAACTTGCGTTGGCGAACGGGAAGTGCGAATTTCGAACATTGGGTTAAACAGGTTGGAACTTAAAATTTGAAAGATAGGATAGCATGACATGTTTTTCATCCCGATTACTCCACATATTTCTTTATTATTTGCCCTTGACCATAGTTGACAAAGAGTTGTTGGTGTATTAGTCATGTGTCCGACAAAGCTGAAGTTATACCATCGAATGGTCAAAATGCTTTGCATGACCACCTCATTCAGAAAAGGTATCCCGTTTTTCCTCCGAGCTACTAATATTTATTTTTGTGCGATTACATTACTTATTTTATACTTATTATGTTTATGATTCAACTGCAGAACTATTTGAAGAAAATTTGGATTGCCGTTATAAATATGTGGTTGGTTTGAACAGCTAGAAACCTTACCTTTTTTGGCAGAATTTTTGTTTTTATTGTTTTTTGCTTGAACTTTGTTTTGTTAAAATTTACAATTGATTTTTATACAAATTTGTGTTAAAACCATGTCAATATTTGGATTTCAATCCATAATTATATAAAACTTAACATTATTCAGCATTTTAAATTTCACTTATAATATAAACCTGTTCTGAAAACATTTAAAAAATTAGATTGGAATGTCTAAAAATACTGGAAGCAATTTTGAATGTTCTTGAAAAATCAATGGATTTAATGAATTTGAAATGTACATGTTATGCATAATTGAAGAACCTTTCTTGGCAATTCAATTGCTTACCCAACAGTAATGTACAAATGATGTTATATTCCAACACAGTGAGATTTTCCTCCTTCTTTCACCATTGAGAGATTTTACTTTTTCACAATTTAGTTCGTATATTTTTTCGGCCTACTAAAATAATTTGTGGTTTGGTGACTTTATCTGTAATAAGAATGTAAAACATGTTCAGAAGCCAAAATATTTAAAGCCCCATAAACACTCAAAATCAACGAATATTTCGTAAAATATTTCGCAAAATAAAGTTAACCCATACAAAATCAAGTTCCTTATAGCAATAGCCAAAATTTCAACGCTAGGTGTGGTCTGGTAACATAGATATAACGAGATTCAAAATGCTTGTTTTTATTTTTTGTGGGACAATATATTGGGGCTTTAAGTTGTATTTATTATTTGTTTGCCTTCTGGTGGGGGGGGGGGGTTATGATTTAATGTACAAGTAATAAAAATGGTGAATATGAGTTCTGCTCTCCACAATAAATATTATGGTAACAGCATGATACAAGATTGTTTGGTAAGAAATGAGTATTATAAACAACATATTTTTTTTTCATATTACAACATCCTTTGATATGATTTGGTTATGGTCAAGAAATTATTAATGTAATTGTTTATTGATGGGTTCGGTATATAACAGATCCTCCTGCGTTTCTGGAGGCAAGATCAAGTACCTTACATTTTTTTAAACCCCAAAAAAATGTTTACTAGCCTGAAATTATTAGAAAGAAAACATAAGCCGAAGTGGGGTATCTGATTCAAACAACTTTGAGAGTTCAGCATATTGTAATCGATTACTGCATAAAGGTAAAAAAGCAAAAACAAAACAGGGCTTTTTCCCGTCTTTGAGAATGACCGTTTTTTTTACAAATTTAAGAAGTTTGCGACTCAAATTTTCACAATTTAAAGAAGTTTGTGACTCAAATTTTCACAATTTTAACGAGTTTGGGACTCATTTTTTCACAATTTTGAAAGGTTTGCGACTCATTTTTTCACAATTTTGAAAAGTTTGCGACTCATTTTTTCACAAAGGCCGCTTCACAAAGATGGAAAAAAAAGCTCTGCAAAATATGACATCCGTATTTAGGCCGCATTTTATGCCGGCCATAATTGTGTACAAAAGACAATGGGTAACTACTCTGGCATTTCCACTTTGTAGAATGAATGTTTTCCCTTCAGAAAAGAAAATCATAACTCTTCGGTAAGTCAGATTTCAAAAAAGTGATTCGATTAAATGTCAGGACTTGGTGCGTGATGAAGTTTGTCTGATGTTATCCAATTGAAAATATGGTTGCAAATGAATACTTTTCGTAGTTGTGTAAGTTTTCTTGTATATTGAATATTTATAAATGAAGAAATGTTCCGCTTTTTGTACATCCCTGGCCATAATATTATGTTTGCTAGGGGGCAATTACCATGGAATTTTTCATTCACCGATTTTATTTAAACTTGCGTTGGCGAACGGGAAGTGCGAATTTCGAACATTGGGTTAAACAGGTTGGAACTTAAAATTTGAAAGATAGGATAGCATGACATATTTTTCATCCCGATTGCTCCACATATTTCTTTATTATTTGCCCTTGACCATAGTTGACAAAGAGTTGTTGGTGTATTAGTCATGTGTCTGACAAAGCTGAAGTTATACCATAGAATGGTCAAAATGCTTTGCATGACCACCTCATTCAGAAAAGGTATCCCATTTTTCCTCCGAGCTACTAATATTTATTTTGTTGCTATTACATTACTTATTTTATACTTATTATGTTTATGATTGAACTGCAGAACTATTGGAAAAAAATTTGGATTGCCGTTATAAATATGTGGTTGGTTTGAACAGCTAGAAACCTTACCTTTTTTGGCAGAATTTTTGTTTTTATTGTTTTTTGCTTGAACTTTGTTTTGTTAAAATTTACAATTGATTTTTATACAAATTTGTGTTTAAACCGTGTCAATATTTGGACTTCAATCCATAATTATATAAAACTTAACATTATTCAGCATTTTAAATTTCACTTATTATATAAACCTGTTCTGAAAACATTTAAAAAATTAGATTGGAATGTCTAAAAATACTGGAAGCAATTTTGAATGTTCTTGAAAAATCAATGGATTTAATGAATTTGAAATGTACATGTTATGCATAATTGAAGAACCTTTCTTGGCAATTCAATTGCTTACCCAACAGTAATGTACAAATGATGTTATATTCCAACACAGTGAGATTTTCCTCCTTCTTTCACCATTGAGAGATTTTACTTTTTCACAATTTAGTTTTCTAACTTGTAATTAGTTATGTAAATATTTGATTGAACGAGAATAATATAGGGACTGTAAACCACGAATGACGAAAAAGAAAAGTTATAAAATACCGTATTTTTTACAATTATTAGTTTATATTGATTAAAATATCACGACTGGTATATAAAATTACTTGAAAAAAGTTTTTATTTTATTTTTACTTTATTTTTGTATTTATTTATTTTTACTGGGTATGCATACCCAGTAAAAAATAAATAAATACAAAAATACATGATTCATCGTCACGTGGTTTACCCAGGAATGCAAATTGTGCATGCGTAGTGAATTGTGTATATTTTATATATAAAATGATCAATCTACTTGCGTTATTTAAAGTGTGTATATCGTTATGTCACCTATTTTCGCGATTTCACATCGCGAAATTTTATTACCGAATATTCTGAAAATATGAACTTTTTTTCAAGTAATGTAATATACCAGTCGTGATATTTTAATCAATATAAACTAATAATTGTAAAAAAANATTTCCAGTTTGTTTGTTTGTTTTTTCAACTTTTTTTCAAAGACGCGTTGTTAACAAAGTTTATGTAAAGATACTAGATATGGTCAGTAGAAATTAAAATAGAGACAATTTTGATAACCAAAAAGCATAAGGAAATGTAGATTACAACAAATAGAGCTAATTTAGTGAGTATTTACAGAGTTATGGCACTTTATGATAAATGAAATATAACAATAACATAGTCAACATAGAATTTTACAACAGCACATTATTTAACAATACATTTTTGTATAATAAGCACTTTATATTTTTTAGTTTGGGACATAAAATATATACAAACTCAAACAAAGAACTTAAACCAGATGGTTGGTGTACATGTATTAAAATTAACCAGGTCAGACAGGTAAATTGAACTACACACAATGCTATGAACATAGTTAAGAAAACAATAATTCTTTAGCTAGTTGAGGTAAAATATTTAGCTGGCATTTATTGTTTTTAATAAACATATGGATGTATTTTTGTGGCATGATGGCGTAAATTATTTTTTCATGGTCCGTTTTGAACATTATTTTTAAATATAAATGGTTATATGTAAATTAATAAAAAAAAACATTTTTATGGCCTTCTAAGCAAATCATCGTTGCCAGTAAGTTTGGACAAAGTTTCACCCTCTTTGAAATCAGATTTTGTATATCTACAAGGTAATAATTTCTAATTACATAACATAATATGTACAATTAATATATAATTGTATACATTTGTATAACAATTTGTCCGCAATACATATTGACAAACAACTGCCAATATTGTATTCAACACTTTTTCAAACAAACAACATATTTTAACGGAAATAAACTCTTAAAATGTATATGATCTCATTGCAGTGTTTCTTTTGAGTGATTTATAAATATGCCCTTTTATGTGAAAATGCGTAATAATTGTGAAACAAATCATTTAAAAGAGAACTTTAAGTTAGAATCAAATGATAATTGATGTATTTAAATACATCTAATATACAAACATTTCACACACATCATTTAATCGCTTAAACAGCCATAAAACCATGGCTAAGATTGGCTAAGATTGCGTATTTGTTTTATCCGTGATCACATTTGTGAATCAAGGCTATAAAATTGCAAAAAATGTATACTTTTGGGCAGGCATAAATGGCACCGAAAAAGAGGTGACCAAATCACTGTATAAGAGGTGATTTAAGAAGTATCCTTCAATGGGTATTAGTAGGGAATGATTTAGAACAGGGATTTAATTGTTATTTGGTAAAAACTTACAGTACAAATTATTCATTAATTTAACATGCGACTTCATGAGTGACATGTTGCCATTAGTCAGCAAATGTGACACCAAATAATAGTGCCAACTTTATGACCATGACAATAACTGGATATATGGTATAAAAACCTCATATATTCTAACATACCCCCATTTTTGAAACACGTGACTTCATGAGTGGGGCATTTCCGTTGGCCCACGCTCTTTATTCTAACCTCTACATAAGAGTCTCTATTTTCTGAACACGTGACTTCATGAGTGGCGAATTGCTGTTGGCCATTTCTTTGTGACCATGAAAATAACTCTATATATGGTATAACACCCGCATATATTCTAACCGCTACATAAGGCTAAGATTCTCTATTTTCTAAACACGTGAGTTCATGAGTGGCGCATTGCCCTTTGTCATTTCTTCCTTAATGGCGTGTTCCTGGTACATTTGCTTTTGCAGCGGCTGTGCCTCATGGTGAACTAGCGAGCCCTTTGAGTGAATAGAGAGGGATTGCGTGTTCAAGATGCTGTTCCGCACACTCGATTGCGTACCTTGCCCTGTCCTGCTACCTAGTCCTTAAAAGAAGGCACCGGTATTTTTTTTATGCACCGCATTGCCGTGAATTTCATTACCCGTCTGAATTTCTTGTTGAACGCGCAGTAGAGCACGAAATTCAACGACAGCTCGACCCAAACCAAAAAGTTGGCCATGTACTGTATACTGTAGTAGACGCTGGACGCTACGAACTCATCCAATGATTTGGAGCCGCCGAAGAGAGCGAACGCGATGGGGCGGTCGGAGAACGCGGATGGAATTATGCAGATGATGAAGAGAAACACGATGCTGATCAAGGTTATGGTGAGGCGCCTCTGCTCGCGTTGCCAGGCGGCCTCACGGTTGTTGCGTATCTGAAGTTTCTGACGCTGCTGACCCGCCTGGTGGACAGCAAACACCGGTTTGAAGCACAGGAAGCGCGGGATGTTGAAGACCGCCGATACCCCGATGGTGATCAGAACCTTGACCTTAGCGCTGACGCGGTCGCACATGTCCTTTGCCCACAGTGGATGACGCACGAACAGGTAGCGCTCTACGGTTAATTGAACTGTGATCCAAATGCTCGATGTGGTGCAAATGTTCACCAGACCTATGAATATGTAGGCATCGAAGAAACGCCACTCGTATGAAAACACGTCCTTTGAAAACTTCGTGTACGCGAAGGAGAGCAGCAGAGCTCCAAAGTCCACCGTGGCGAGACCCGTTAAGTATGTGTAAGGAGATTCTGGGAGGCTATTGTTCGTCAACACAACGAGGTTAATAATGTTTGTTAGCATTCCAAAGATGCAAACGATTGGTCCGAGATGATTGTAAATGAGGTCACGAAGTTGGGGATTCGTGTCGTGCACCAGCCTTGGCGCAACTGTGCTCAAGTTTGTTAGATTTTCGTTAGAAAATATGCTGGACATATTGAAGACGTCTATAACGTTTGACATACTGTCTAGGTCCTCCATTGTTGATGGGTGTTGAGAGAGGCAGCTGGTTTGGTGAAGAAGATGGAGGTATGGTTAGATTCTTAGCCAGATGGACGTGACATTGGTAAACTTGACCAGGAAATAGATGATAAAGCAAATTGATAGATAATGTGTGTTTGTTTGCTGTTTTTTAACAGTATTGCAGTCTTGTCAGGAGGGTCAGTTAACCTACTCAAACTTTTCTTGTGTAAGCTGGTTTACTTGTAGTAAGTGCACAAACTTTTTCTCTATCCTGTTCAAAGTGGTCATCCACAAATAAAGTGCATTTGCAGCACACTTACAGTATGTAACATGTACATATTCTATTAGATTGTGTTTTTTTTATTAAGTCCCCTACAGGTGTGTCACCTAAGAGGTCTTTAAGTTTGCCCTCCAGTATAGGTTCATAATTATGTCTTTGCATGCGTCATTCCATCTGTATGTAAAACTGGATTTGGCGATATATCAAAAAAATAATTTCGGTGTCCATCTTTATGCCAGTACAACTGTACGAGTGTCTGGATGTCTGTCTAAAAATTCCTGTTTCATGCCACATAGTTTTTTTTAAATAAGTTGGCACAAACGTAAGCTATCATAAGATGATGTGTCGTGTGTAACGCTTGTCTCTCTTCCTCAACAGGTAGAGGTCAAAGTAAGCAATAAAAAACCTGGAGGGACTGTTACTTTTTCATTCATTATGCACTTTTAAAAGTACTTTACTTTAATGACCACCATGAGGAGGCAAGAGGAGGCAGAGTAATGTTTGTATCACCTGTCACAGGTCACCGTCACATTTAGAGGTCAAAGGTCAAATTTGGATATAAAACATAAAAAGCTTGTTTTTTACATAAGTGGAGTTTTGAGACAAAAGGAAATCAATTTTGGCACACATCAATAGCCGACGACGAAAATGAAAATCCCAAGAAGGCTGCAAATGGGTATAAGAGAGCAACGGCCGACGACGAGAATCAAATGCACAAGAAGGCTCCACATAAGTATAAGAGAGCAATAGCCGGACACGAGAATGAAATGCCCAAGAAAGCCACGAATGAGTTTAAGAGAGCAATAGCCAACGACGAGGATGAAATATTTAAGAAGGCTCCAATTGGGTATAAGAGAGCAATAGCCGACGACGAGGATGAAATATTCAAGAAGGCTCCAATTGGGTATAAGAGAGCTATAGCCGACGACGAGGATAAAATGTTCAAGAAGGCTCCCATTAGGTATAAGAGAGCAATAGCCGACGACGAGGATGAAATGTTAAAGAAGGCTCCAATTGGGTATAAGAGAGCTATAGCCAACGACGAGGATGAAATGTTAAAGAAGGCTCCAATTGGGTATAAGAGAGAAATAGCCGACGACGAGGATGAAATGTTAAAGAAGGCTCCAATTGGGTATAAGAGAGCAATAGCCAACGACGAGGATGACATGTTCAAGAAGGCTCCAATTGGGTTCAATAGAGCAATAGCCGACGACGAGGATGAAATGTTCAAGAAGGCTCCAATTGGGTATAAGAGAGCAATAGCCGACGACG